>BGPR01004110.1:0-41341 GCA_013235015.1 Araneus ventricosus
TACAAAGGCTCAATTTCATTACATTTGTATATAAATGTCATAAATTAGATATTCTAAGGAGAAAGAGAATTGATGTTATTTAAACGAAAAGTAAGAGATTTAGTTTTCAGTCAAATTTACCGGAGTAAAAGACAATCAAGCAGAGAACATTTTATGAACAATAATAATAAAAATATTTCACTATATTTTAGAAAAAAAAAACTTTAACAGTCTCTCTAACGTTGTAAAATGCAATGAAATTAACATTTCTGTGTATATGTTAATTAAGATTTAATTATAAGTAAAACAATTTTAATGAAATATCCTGCAACACTGATAGTGTTTAAGTGAAATACTGTTGCTGCCTAAGAATTATTAATTGAATTTTTTAAAAAAAGCCTGTTTTACAAAAGTGGAAGAGATTTGATTTATATGATAAAAGTTTCAAGAATATATTAACTTATCACATTGTACAAAAAATTAAAAACTAATCAATCCCCCTTTGGATGATAGTCGAAAGGAGTTAAAACTTAAAATTATATCCTATTTTTAAACCTATCCTATTTTTAGTATTTAGCAATTGTACTAAGGGTCACCTTGTACATTTGAACACTAAAATTTGCATATAGCTTTCACCAGTCTCCAAAACAGAAGATTCATTAAGGCTATAGAAGGCAACATAGAAAAAAAAAAAGCAAAAAGCAGGAGAACATTAATTCATAAAGATTGATCCAAGTTTTGAAATTAAAAAGGATGAACCTCATAACTTTGAATCATTTTCAGATGAAGTGAATCTTTGAAGTATTTAAATTTTAAGCCCCAACTCCACCAAATTTTATTTCAACAGGTTTGCGAAAAAATTATATTGCATAATGTTATTATAATTTACTTTCAGTAGAACATAAGATTTTCTTGTATCTTGAGATAAAGATAATCCAGTTTGATCTTTGATGTGTTACGAATTCTGGAAATACTCAGTAATCTTCGTATTCATGCTGTAAAATAAATAACAGATTTGATACATACATTAAAAAAGGGTAAATAAGAAAGATCATTATGCTCGTTACATATAAAGCGAACTAACAACTTAATCACTTTTTTCTAACTTCTCATGCCACCTTCACTTAAAATTGTATTACACATCTAAAGAGATAAAACTCTAAATTTGCTTCTGAATAAAAAGTAAAGTAGCTACAGATAGCTGTTATTTCAATAACAGAAAATTAATCATTTAAGACTTATATAGAATATCACATGTTAATCTGAACGAGTATTTCCAAATTTTTTTGTTATCGTGCTTCCAATTCTTCCTTCTTAGTTTTAGCATCAGACCAATGGTAAACCTGGACAAATCTGAAAAAGAAGCATGAGCCCTAAAATACTTTAAAAAAACAAAAACAATAGGATGAAAAAAAAAAAAGATTACTTTTAAACATTAAAATTTTTTCCCCCATGCCTATTAATTACCTTATCATTCTCATGGAAAAATATTAATCTTACCTAATATTAACAATATATTGTCACGAAATATTCCTTGGAACAAGGTTTTAATACTTTTAGCCCATAAAAAGCGAGTACAAACCAACTGTGATGCATATATACATGTCACTCGTTTCTAGTCATGTAATGTCAAATCTTCTTTGGGGGGACCAACAATGTTGTTTTATCCTCAGCCGATTCAAAGTGCCTTACAAGTATTGAGATGTTACGTGCATTCTGTATGTGTTCATATGAAATATCTCAAAAGATTTTTCACATACAATGTGACTACTGTATTATTTTTTAGTCTTAATTTTAGGTCTTATGAAATATATTTTTATAAATGTTGGTTATTTTATTAATATTACTATTTAACATTTATAAAAAAAAATCTATATTTGAATTTTTAAAGTTTGTAAATTTCAATTTTTGATGTGTATTATTTCATTTAATAAAAGATTTTTTTAATGAAGTCTTTATAAACCTGTTTTTTTTCCAATAAAAAGGATTCATTCTAATCATATAAATTAAGTTACAAATTTTTCTGTTACAAATGTCAAACACATTTGGAACAAAGCTGGAGGCATTTTTTCACCCAATTAGTATTATGATAATCATTATCATAGCAAAATCAGATGGAGGAATATTAAGTTACGAATTTTGTTATAAATTTCAATGAAAAGAGTCCTCAAGTAATCTTTAAATTTAAATGCTAGGAAACAATTTAATTTGAAGCTTTATATTCCTCAGTTGTTTTTTTATCGCATTATTCAATCAAAGAACCAAATCACTTTAAAGATTTTCACAAATGCCATTCCTTTTCTTATTAATATTGCCATTATTGCATTGTATATAAATTATATATCTTAAAAAAATTAAAAGTTACATTTCAAATATCACAGGCAAGCTATACGCTAAAATTTAGGAAATTACAAATTACACATGAATAGAGTTAATTTCAACATTTAAAAAAATGCTGGAGTTAGAACAATTCATTTATAATGGAATGCATGTATAAGCTGATAATGAGGAGTGAGGTTATTTAAAAGTGAAATAAAAATTACAATGGTCATATCAAATATAGAATTCCCTTTATTAAAAACTTCATAACTGGCATATGGTTTGGCAAAATGGTAACATTTCATACTTTATTGCATTTCTAAAATTAATATAGAAGCATGGCACTATTTAGCTTCGAACAATAAATATTTCAGCAATTTAACAATTTGTAAAATAATACAGTATTTCATTGAAATACAAATATTTTATAGGAAATATACATAACAAGTATAAAGAAATTTGAACACAAAATATTACATAGGAACTATTGAATAAGAAACAACAAAACTTCAAATGTTAGGAACACAAATGACTCAAAATATTGCATAAAATTGACTATATCAAGTTAGGAACAGAAATGCGACTTTAGATAAAGACTGATATATTCAGATTTAGAATAATTTAAAACCAAATGTTCTATAGCCTGAATTTCATAGAGAAATTAGAAAGGAAATAAAACGATAGGATCATATAAATGTAAATATATATACTTTTTTCCAAGACAAAACAAACATCCAAATGCAATGTAAACATAAAGTAAAAAACCTGAATTCTAAAAAATTCAGAACATTTCTATTAAAAAACACAACAGAAACAAATTAAAAGTAAATATTATTAAATGCATTATATGTTTCGAAAACAAACATAGAAGAAAGGAAAAAAATATTACATTTATGTTGCATTTAAAAATGAATGATGCACTCAGATTGCAAATCAAATTCAATTTAAGCAAAACCGAATTGCAGAGAGTAAGTAAAGGTAAAACGTAGATAAGGTTTCATATAAAAATAGACGCCCATTATTCGTCATCCAACTGTATGAGCTTATTATGCACCCGCATCAGGCCTTTAAAATACTTGACAGTTTTCACTCTCAGTTCAAGAGTGGCATCTTCATCACAGATGAATATAGTGTTGGGATGCATCTGGAAGGCAGACACCGTCCACATGTGGCTGATCCCTTCTTCAATCGCTTTTGACAAGGCCAGAGCTTTGTGAGAACCCGTGATTAGCACCATCACCTGTAACGAAACAAAAATATTTATGAAAGTACAGTAGAGTCTCCCTACAGCGAATTTCTCCCTATAGCGAAATTTTTAATCGGAATGTTAAATAACATTCAAAATATTCTCCATATACAGGGATGCCACTCACAAAAAAGCAAAAAAGAGGAAATCACGCGCGAATTAAAAAAAGCAAAAATGAGGAAATTGTGCGTGAATTTAAAAAACTTAAAAGTGTGGGAATCGCACGCAAGTAAAAGAATTTGTGAAGTAAAATTTCCATTTTTCATAACATTTATGCATGAATTTCATGAATTAATATAATATATAATAAAATGAAAATTTGGTTATAATTAAAATCAATGTTATAAAATTAAAAGCTTTTTAAAAAATAAGCTGACTGCATAAAAATGAGGTTTACTCACACATACAAATATATATATATATAATTTAAATTTGATTTTTAATTACAATTTTTACCCAATAAAGCTGTGCATGAATATTAGAAACAGAAATCCAATCCAAATCATATATTTTTACAATTAAAAAATGTCCAACACTAGGACAGAATTTAAAATGTTTAAGTTACTAAAAAGTTAAATTACTGCATTCTTCACACAAATTAAAAATTTTGAAAAATACTAACAATATTATTAATTTTATTACAATGCTGTATTTTTACACTCAAATGCAGAAATTCTATAAAAATAAAACATTTTCATTTTTAATATTTGCACGCAGAAACATCTCTTCGATAGTTAGGATATTATTTTTTTAATTTTAACATTTCTTTTAGAATTAAGTTCAGAATGAAAGTTTTTGACAGCTTCACTTTTACTTTTATCCTCAACTTTTCTTGTATTGGATTCATTTACATTTTCGCCACCATTAAAATTTGGTTCATGCAGTCTCTTTAAAATGTGTTAGTTTTTTCTTATGGTTTATCCTTTGCCTTTTAGTTGCATCTGCAGACATCTTTTTTTGTCAGAGCTTTTTCTTTACTGGCATTTAATTCTTTTATTCTCTCTTCTCTTAATGATTTATTTTGTTTAAGTTTAACAAAGTAAACATTCCGTGAATTTCTTACATTTCTCAACAGTTTCGGATCAACTTTTTCTTTGAGAAAGTCATGTTTGGAAAACATACAAACTGCCGGATTTTTATTTGTGAGCGCAGCTCATACTTAATGCACTGCATAGCATTAAATGTTGAAACATTTAATCTATTGCTTGCAGGTGTAATCACATTATTCAATATGCTAAAGCTACTTTCCACTTTGGGTTCATGGAAGCAGGTTAGCAAAGCAAATGCCATACTTGAAAGTAGAGGATATTTCGAGGTATTCTCCACATCTCTCCACCATAAATCAACAGATTCTTCTACAATATCACTAAAACGATCATTTTGAAAATTATGTATTTCCAAATCACATGCTTCTTTTTCTGAATCTTGAACAACATTTGAAGCATAGAGTGGTAGTTCTTTCATCGAATCTAATACAACAGAAGTCCTTCTATTGCATGGATCCAGTGAAGATACTGCCTTTAAAAAAGGGTTGGCAAAAGGCATTTTTTCCACAAGCCACTTAGCACACCCAATGTATGCCTTAAATACACATATCTTAAAATTTATTATCACAATCAATTGAGATTTCGGAGCCAACTTTATAAGTTGCTTTGCAGTATCACCCACAAAGATTGAAGAAAAAGAAAGAAGAAATATCCGCGGAAATCGAGGATTGATTTTCTTTAAAAAAAGCGGAATTTTTCAAACCGCGATTTCCGCGGAAATCGCGGATTTATAAAAAAACAAAAAAAGCGGAAATCCGCCGTTCGGCGGAAAAGTGGCATCCCTGCATATAACGAAGTGGTTGTCTCCCTATAACGAATTTTTTCAGGCCTTTATCTTTTCGATTTTTGAAGAAAGTTGCCGATTTCTGTGCAAACAAATCGCTCACACGTGCAACCACTCGCATTGTTCATTCAAGCGATAACACATAACAATAGAATGCTATGTGAAGGGTAATGCAGCTGTGGGGACCTGGGTTGCTACAGAGGGAGCATCATTTATTTCTATGGGTCAAGTTTTCAAGAATAGAGGTGGAGTGGGGGTGGAAACAGCAAATGGATGTGATAATACGCATTTTATGTACATATTATTCTCTAAATTGGTGAATTGTCTTCACTTTTGAGCATTTTATTTCTACAATAAAAATCAGTATAATTTTAACAAAATAATAATAAATATTACTTCATTTTTAATTGAAAGTCATAATTAAATATTTTTGAACTTACTAAAAGTTTCGTAACATTTACATAAAAAACTGCAAGAATCTCTGATCTCCATATAACGAAATTTTCTCTATAGTGAATTTTTCAACTGGAACCAATCGATTTCGTTATAGGGAGATTCCACTGTAACTGCATTAAAATTAAATTTTCACCTATTGCTCCATTGCTTCTATTTAAGTGAATATATATTGTGTTTATAGTATTCAGTTCTGTGTAAAGTATTTGTTATGATCAATTCTAAAAGATGCCAGAAATAACCGAGAAGACATATATATAATATCTACAAAATATATCAATATGGATAAAATTTTCTCCATTAAATGAAATTGGTGTGAATGGGAAAGCCCATCATAAAATATTTTACCCCAGATACATACTCTTTAAAAAATAGCACAAGAAAAAAAAAAGTGGTTGTTCATTTCTTAATTAAAATTAAACTTTTGTAAAATCTTCATGCATGGTTGCAAGTTAAGCTTGTTACAGATAAACGACATCACATACAGATATATGGACATTCCTAAAAGAATTAATACAAATCAGCCTTCCTTTAAAACACTTATACAACCCAAGTAGGGCATATTATACGATGAAAAATGGGGAATTTATGCCCCATTTTTGTAATAAATATGGTCAATTTCTAAAATAATGAATTAGTTTTGTGTCTACTGTTTATATATACACAAGTACACATTTAAATGTGTTTAATACAACTATTTAAATTGTACTCTTAGAGGACTAATGTAATTTTGAACCACTAAACATATATTTTCATTGCTTTAGAAAACAAGAAAATTATGTGGTTACGAAAACAAGATGAAACGTTCATCAACTTGTAGAAGAAATTAGAATGAGTGAAAAACTACCTCTCTTGCAGCCATCACAGTTCCAACACCAACAGTGAGCGCTTCATGAGGCACTTTTGATAAATCATTTCCAAAGAAGCGAGCATTTGCCTCAATGGTGTCAACAGCCAAAGTCTTCAGGCGAGTGCGAGATGCAAGACTGGAGCCAGGTTCATTAAAGGCAATATGACCATCTGGGCCGATTCCTGTAATAACAATAGTCAGATAACTCACAATTATAACATAATATATTATAAGTCACAATCTAATGTAGAAAAATTTGTGCATTTCAAATCTATTTTATTTATCTTATAAGTGGAAAATAAAATAGATTTTCTACTTTATTTTTTTTTAAAAAACACACCAATTACTATAAAATAATAAAAACACTATAAAAAACTATATTATAAAACTACTTTAAAAAACACCTATTTTTTACAAAAAAAAAACTATTTAAAAAATAACTATTTATAAAATGTGATAGCCATTTCATGGACTTTATTTTTGAGTGCATTTTGAATTTTCTTGAGTGAATGGTAGTTTTCTAACTTTTACTCTTGATTAAAAGCATATGAATTAATTTTCATTATTTCCAATAACGAGGCAGTTTTAAACATAATACACATTAACTTGCAATATTTTTTATTTACTTAACTATTAGAACCAAAAATATGTTTTCTGATGCACTTTTTAATTCAAAAGTGTCATGAAATACCATTATAAAACAAGGAAAAAAAATGTTTGTGTATCATAGAACAAGATTATAGCAGATATTTCACTATGAGAAATTAAGCTTGAATTGAATATAAATATTTTAATTTCTTTAGTCAAATGCCACTAATTGTACAGTACAGCATAATATATGCCAAAATAACATCCTATACAAACGGGATTCATTTTTACAAGCACTATTTGAAAACTGGCACATAACAAGTTGGCATATAATTGAAAGTATTTAGGATGAGTCATTTAATATGGAAAAGTGTTCCACAACACAATTTGCAGGTTTCATTTTTAATTTTTTTCAATGAACAGTGACCTGACAAGATTTAGATACCTTTTTTAAGTTATGAAACACACTATAAAATATGAGCATTGTAATATTGAATCAAGGTAACATGACAAGAAAGACTTTTAAATATTCAGTCAGCAAACCTTGTATGTCAAATCAAAATAATAATCTCCTAAGTTTGGTAGACTTTTAAATATTCAGTCAGCAAACCTTGTATGCCAAATCAAAATAATAATCTCCTAACATTGGTAGACTTAATGTACAGAAGATGGGCATCATATCTTTATTTTAATGCATAGAAATGAGCACATCACAAGGAAATTACTTTTGATGACTAATATTTTTTTTTAAAAAGTTTTTCACTCATAAATTGTTCACATTAATACAACTTTCACAAGCTTCTTGTATAATATTACACAACACATTTTTTTGCAATAAAAGGATCTATTCTCCTTAACTGCATGATAATTTTTATGTTATGGTTTGTTTGTGGTTCAATCTTATATAATGGGACCGACTTGATTCCCGAATTCTACTTTGATAATCGTGGAAATGTCATCCTCTCTTTACTCATTTTCTTTTTATTTCTTTAATTTTAAAATTTAATCTTACAATGGCTGTCACAATTTCATCAAAAAAAAAAAAGTAGGATAAAAGATGCATTTATATTTCTAGATGTATGAAAGAAAAGTTAAAAACACAAAAATAGATATCCTCTTTACAGAAAAGAAGAAACAGATAATCATATTGAAGACATAAAAAAAGAATTATTCATTTATGGCTGGCCTATTCAAATTGTTCACATAATCATCACAATCAAACAAGACGATATTTAAACAGCAAATAAACCTTACCTCCCATAAACAAGTCAATTCCACCAGCTTCTACGATTTTCTTTTCATAGCTTTCACATTCAGCATTTAAATCAGATGCATTTCCATCCAGTAAATTGACATTCTGAGGCTGGATGTCAATGTGCTTGAAGAAATTGTTCCACATGAAAGAATGGTAACTTTCAGGGTGGTCACGTGGAAGACCTAAAATGCAAAACAGTTCAATTTATAAGTCACTGGGAGGAAATTACTTTTTCCTTCAATAACAATATACAAAAAAAAAAAGTCAATTCCTACTTAGGTCAACAAAGAAAAATTTTATTTTAGAAATTTTTTCTCCCATATAAAAATAAAATTAATTAATTAAATTTAATTAATGAATTAATATTTGAAAAAACTGTATTAACATCAAGTGTCATCCACTACAAGTTTAAAAAAATGTATTTGAACTTGAGTGGATGAACTCCTCCTGCAAATTGCACCATGAAATTCCATATTGCTACAAAGCTATAAAGTCATTTCCCTGAGATCCTAAACTTGGCGACCTTGGCGGCAAAGTTGAGAGGCTCTAATAAATAAAATTAATTAATTCAATTTAATTAATGAATTAATATTTGAAAAAACTGCATTAACATCAAGTGTCATCCACTACAAGTTTTAAAAAATGTATTTGAACTTGAGTGGATGAATAAAAAGTATTTTATTAACGATTGAAAATTTGAACAAGATATATAAATAAATATATATAGGGAGAGTATGAACTAATAGTAGGAATTAAAAAAAGAATATAATACTATTATATTTAAGTAAACATCAATTTTTTTAAAAATCTGGTATGCATAAAAGATATTTGATGCCCAAATTTTCACCTCCAATATAATAAATAGTATTGGTACTTTTATGCTGGCTTGACAGAAGAGGAAATAATGGTAAAATGAAGCACTCTTCCATTAGCCATTCATGACCAAAATGCATAGCAAAAATGTCAAGTATAATAATCTTCCAGAGAAACCTGCAGCATAAGGCTTCTATTCTTAGTGCGTTTGTACATGTTTTGATGATTAGTATGCTTACAGTAATGTGACATTTAAAGCCAAAATTAATTTTGACAGTATTTGATGTCAGGTTAATAGAAAACTTCCTTAAATCATTCATTTAATGAACTTTTGATTTCATGATTCTGAAGAAGTTGCTGCCAAAAGTAATTTAAATGAAAAAATTAACATGAATAAAAAAACCGACACTATGTATATACTATTTCAACTAAAGACACTAAATTTACTGCAAACTTTGAAAAAATTTTTAAATGTCATGCAAACACAGTGACGAGAACTAATTAATAAAGCAAATCCTCAAAATAAACTAACTATTCAGGTTCAAGATATCAACAGAGATAATGTCATTTTATCAAGAGGGACCGTGATGAAACTCAATCTGAGCCATAGATTTAAAGGGGTAGCAAATTTGGGTGAAAAGGGATGCATGCCAGCAGCACTTTATTATCTGCCATATCAAACCATTCAAAAATAAATCATTCTTGAACATATAAATTTATATAAGTCACAATTGCAATGGTCCACGAGACTAACATAAACAAATGGAGGAACAGTATTCTGCTGTTATTGAGTCAGCAGCTGAAATAGGCATTAGAGCTATTCAATACAAGAACTTTATGCCTCGCAATGTGTGGTTTTTCACCAAATGAATGCTATACCTGATGCACATTTTGGTCACTGCCAAAAAGGAAAAATGATGCTTTGTGCAATCACTTATGCTTGATAACAACTGCTGCCAAAAATGTACAGAAAGAAATCATTATTTATAATCACTTCTCATTTTGGAATAATTAAAAGTCTACAGATTAATTAAAAAGATGTATAAACAAGACATACAAATCTTTAATATTTGAATCTGAAGATATAAGATATCTGAATTTTAATATACAGGGTGTCCGAAAATTGTTAGACACATTGCAAAATTATATAAAATAAAAAAAAATAAAAAACTAGAACATATAAAAACAAAATGTCTTTAACTTATTACAGAACTACAAAAGTTAATAAGTATCAATGCGAGATCCCTTGAATGCATATTGTATGTCGAAGCGATACTCAATTTCGAGCCCGTGTTTGCAAGCATCTGAGGAGCCATTGAATGAATAGCAGCTGTGATACGGTGCTTCAGTTCCACTGGATATTAGCCTAAGGAATCTGATACATACAATCTTTTACAAGATCCCACATGAAACAATCCAATGGACCAAATTCTGGAGTTTGGTTGGCATGATGGGATGAACTGATTGAATTTCTCTCATACAATGCACATCTGACCACACCTAGCTCCATCATCAGTGGCAGCTCATGTTATGCAATCTTGGGGGGTGCTGTACTTCCTGCACATCTTAAATCCTTCACTGTGCAGTAATGCATCTATTTGAACCACTTACATTTATTGGCTTTTTTCAATAACTTTAAGTCGTTTCATATTTAATGATTAACTAATAGTATCTTTTATTTAAATAGGTAAACATTTTAACAAATTAATTTTAATGAAAAATTTAAGCTCAAAAGTAGTTTTTCAGTTCCGTTTTCTGTATTCCTTACAACATTTAAAAAAATTAACATTAAAATGACAGCATAGTACAGAAATAAAATAATTTTCTTATTAAGTAACGAGAAAAAAATGTTATAGTATAACTATTAATATAAACAGAAGCGTAAGTGAATACTATTTATTAGTATCATTAAAAATTACTTAAAAATAAAATCCATCCTTGTTTTTAGCAAAGAACAAAAGCATTAACCTTGATGCTTATATAACGATTAAAAATTTTTGTATCCATTGAAATCAAAACAGCTACATGTAATCGTATTCTGATTCATATTGTTTTTCGTCAGAAAATATATAAATATTTTTTAAGGTTAGAAAGCTGAGTTCAAGCTCCTGTGTATTATGTAGTAACGGGAATTGACAAGAGAAAAAAAAAAGATTAATTTATTCTATTACATCTATCTAAAGGTGAAATGCGATAATTTAAATTGGGAATATACTTATCAATATTCTGCAAGCAATTCTGTTCCTTTAAGCGAACTATCTTTTATTCAAAATCGAGGCTTCCTAAAGTATGAATCATGATTCCAAATAGAAAAGTACAGAATATTAGGGTTTACAAAAATTTTGAAAACATATTTGTATTATGTATCTCATCTGCATTTATAACTAAAAATCATCAGAAAAATCTTTTGGGGTTAACCTGGAGTTTAGGCTGCATACTCGTTTCGTTTCCCTTAAGATCACCAATTGTTTGTCGCCAAGAGAGAGCGGCGTAACATTTGTTTTGGATGCGAGTTAAAAATTTTTCGGCGTCATTTGCGCATGCACCGACAGTGATTTGTTTTCCGGTTTACAGCGCATGCCCTTAATTTTGCCTCATTTCTATTGGTCCACTGTCTGCTTACTTCGATTTGATTGATCGGCATACGAATTTAAGTAATTCTTCGTTCGGAATTTTTGATAATTTACCAAATGATTTTTTTCAATAACCGTTTGCTCTCTTCTAAAGATTTTTGTTCATCGAATTTGCTGATTCTCTTTCTCTGTTGCTGATTATGGCTTCCAAATATCGAACAAGGAATGTTTTTTCTGGAAACTTTGTTCAGACGTTGTGTTTTTCCTGCCTTCGTGCTTTCCCCGTGTGTTTCGTTTCCCAATGAAAAAGCAAAGCTGCTGATGTTTTCTTCAGTTAAAAAAATTTGCCCGGTACACACTTGCAATGCCGAAGGCATTGCATGCTCGTTCTCTCATTTTGAGATGCCGTAGGCATTGAATGAGCAGACCTATGAAAAACTTGCTGTCCATCCTAAACAGTGTTTGGCGATGGTAAATAAAATAATGCCAAAGAAAATTGGCGAGAAAATAGTACATACTTGAAACTCCAGGTTTACCTCTGTTGGATTGCAAGAAATTTCATTATTACAAAAAAACTTTTCAATTAAATTTTTATTTATCATTAATTATCTTACATTTCTTCATTTGTTTTCAAAGTTTTGTGAAAGAAAGTGAAGCAATTTTTTGCACTAGAAAACATTTAAAACTCTGTTTTAACGCCCAGGGAGCTGCAGACTTAAACAGTACCCTTACAGCTTAAAATTTATGGTAGAGAAAGTTAGGAAAAGCCTGCACTGGATGACTGCACATGCGCATAGGCTGAATTCGGTGCTGATAAGATCCGTAGTTCTGTGACCTTCTGCTTATCTCGTAGGTCACGGTAGTTCCCGTTTGAATTGTTATTTTCTCCTTTGCGCTTCTTCTTCAGGTAGTGAAAAAATAAGGTAGGGAACTTCATTTTCTGTGTAGCTTTTTCTTTGTGTTTCATTTGAATATTGTAATTGTTTAATACAAAATTGGGTACTTTTCCGTTAGCCGGGCGGAAGCGAAAAATCGCCAAATAATGTAGAATTCCGCCAAATTTCTTACAACCATTCTCTTGGCGACTTGGCTCGCGTTTGGTTCACAATTGGCGACATTTGCGCCCGGCTAACGGAAAATTGCTTCGCTTCTTGGCTCGAGTTTGTTCACTTGGCGACATTTGCGCCAAATACTTGGCTTGCATTTGGTTCACAATTGGCGACATTTGCGACCGGCTAACGGAAAAGTACCCAAAATTGTTGTTGACAAATTATGATATTAAATGCGAAATAAAATAAATTGATTAAATTTACACAATGGAAAAAGTTGGGTGTGCTGCTGTACTGCAGTCCCTGCACATGAGCCATCCCTGTCCATCATATCAATTCTGGGAATAAACAATGCTGTGAAACAAAACTTTAGGAACCGTGTCAATAATATGAAACATCGGGACAACACTATTCATTATTTTTTTGCAAACTTTTATAATGTGTCCAATAATTCTCAGACACTCTGTATATTCAGTAATGCAAAGTTACTAGTACCATTTACTGATATATTTTAGCATTAGAAAACATGACTAATTGCAAGTGAATATATAATTTGGAGAAATTTAAAACTTCCCTATATTTTTATGTTTTATCATAGATCTAGTGAAAAAGCTGTACCAATTCAACAGCATTCAAATCCAATAGTAAACACACATCTTACACTGCAAAGTGCCTCATTTTTTTACCTATGCTTGTAAAGTGAAATTTCATGGAAAGGTTTGCAGTTAGAAACAATTACTATCCATATAATGGAAATGAACCCAATATATAAATTCTAGTATGATAAACATAATAACAGATTCAATAACAATTAAGCCAATACCAATCATATGAAATATTATGAATGTTAGCAAGTTGTTCCAATCAAAGAATTCCATTAACCCTGGAGAGATAGCACCACTGAAAGTTTAATTGTAGGTTGTGTGGCATCCGACAGACACCACCCTCTTTGCTCATTAATAATATCCTTCATTTTTTTTTATTTTCATACATTTACTCTATGTTTTTACTACATCTTATGTCTTTTTCAATTAGTGTTTGCTTCACACCCAGCACATGTTCAGGTTGTTGTAGTAGCCCTGAGTTTTCAGGCACAAAATTCAAAATTTATACTCAATTAGCCTTTCCCAGGTGTAACGCCGCTGTCGGCACACACCTCAGTCTCATCAGCTTACATCTTATGTCAGTTTGGTTAACTTTCAGTCTACGGTGCCCACTTACTTCGTCCCTCTTAGGATCGCCAACTCTATGCCGCCAAGAATGGAGAGGAGGATATTTATTTTGGTTGCGCAATGATGATTTTAACGAGTGAGATGTGCGCATGCGCGGAAATTGATCTGTTCATCGGTGTTTTGCGCATGGCGCGATATTTCGATTCGTTTTGACTGGTTTGTTCCGTTGATCTGTTTCATATGATTGGTTGATTCAATCGAATTTGTTTTGTCAGTTTGATTTTCGTCTGATTTTATTTTGTTACGTGCGCTTCGTACAGCTGTTGTTCATTATGGCTTTGGTTCTCTTTCGAGGTGTGTGGACTAGGGATCGATAGCAAGCTTATATCAGTGTCCTAAGTGTAAACAGCAATTGGGCAATTAAAATGAGTATGTGAAGTTTTAACTACACTTTTCTCGTTTTTGAATATTTTGAGTCAATTTTAGGTTCAGAATTGTGTATGTCATTCTGTGTTTCCGCTTCTCAATGAATAAGCGAAGCTACTAGTGTCCCGCTTTGCAGAAAGCGAAGCCGCTGATGTTTTTTAAGTTAAAAAAATTGCCCGGTACGCGTTTGAAATGCCGAAGGCATTGCATGCTCAATCGCTCCTTTTCAAATCAAGTATGCGCAGTACAGCAATGAAAAGCGCACTGCGCATCACAAACAGTGTTTGGCACCAGCAAATGAAATTGTGCCAAGAAAAATTGGCGAGAAGCAAGTCGGCACCGTAGACTGAAGGTTTACCGTCAGTTTTACTGGGGAGGAGAACGAAGTTTTGTTATCAATGCTTAGTAACAAAATATAATTTGCATGGCATCTATCAGGCCCCAACGACTCCTCCTGGGTTAATATCAATAAAAGATTTTTTATACCAATACGATAACCTCACAGAAACGAAGGTATAGAATTTGAAATTGATAAAGGGAGAGAGAAGAAACATCCAATTGATGTTTTCTATAAAATTGTCTATATGAATTTCACATCTTAATTCTCTTTTCCAACATATGAGCAAAACTGCAAGATACATATTTATTATAGATGGGCCACATGTCTGACTAACAAAATAAACATTTTATGTCAAACTAAAAGAAGAGATAACAGAAATCACAGACCTACATATTCATCCATATTAAAAGTTTTAACATATTTGAATGAGACACTGCCTTCCTTGTAAAATTCAATCAATTTTTTGTAGGTTCCAAGAGGTGTTGATCCTGGAAAGATATTGAATCAAGAAATTTAATTTTTATAGTAACATTTGGTACCAATAAAATATATCCAGACCAAATAACATAAAATATGGTCAACATTTTCAAATACTAAATATGCTATTTGAAATAAAACTTTCAATTCAAAATAATTTATAAAACAATATAAATTGAAAGTTGCATACATATGTGAGAATAAAAACTGATTTATATTTTGGATTAATTACCTGTCGGCAAGCCAAGAACAAAATAACGAGATTCGTCCGGTTTGAATTGTCGTATTCGCTTACGAATATATTTCGCTGCCCATGTGCTAACATTTTCATAGTCATCTAAGATGATAAGTCTCATTTTTGCTATTGCAGTACGTTTCTTTCAACTAAAAAAATTAATCAAGTAATTAAAACTATTTCTACTGCTTGTTATAATGCTTTGGAAAATCAGGGTAGGGCGTTGGTTAAAAATTTAAAACTGATTATTGAGTAATCTAACCGGCCATCAAATCAGTTTGTATATTTTTCAAAACATGTGACAGATTGCATTGATAGATCAATGACCTTTAATCTGGCATTAAAGTAGGAGTATATATTTTCGTCTTTAATTTTACAAAAGTTTACTACTGCAATCTTAGAGAATCTCTCATAAAAATAATTGAAAACATTTTTTAGAAATATATTGAATTTACTGGTTCAAAATGGTTCAAACTTCCTATGTTATTAATAGAAATGAAATATATTCACAAATCTTCTAACAGCCGAAGACATCTCAACATTGCTTCTTAACGGGAAAATGCGTGAATGTAAACAAACACATGTTTTCATCGTATGAAGAACGAAATATTTATTTCCGAGCCAAAAATAATTAATATTTATAATAATTGGATCAAAATTGAAAATGGCAAGTTCCAAAGGAGCAGAGAAAGCCTTAGAATTGTTGAAGTATTTACCCCGTGTTAATAAATATAATGTATTTCCTAACCGTGAGGAGTTTAGTAGAAAGGTAGATTTTATTGTCTTCTTTTTATTCTGAGACAGACAACAATAATTGTTTTCTACTGTAAGATTATTTTGATTTTTTTTATTGTTAATGTTTCTGTTTAATGACCGTACATCTTCAAGAAATATTCTCCGTTTTCCTACCCTTCATGAATATTGCATCCTATTTGTTGAATAAAATCTTAGAAATTTGATATGCTTATTAACGAAACAACAAAAGTCATTAAAATTCTCTTATCAAAACTTATGAATTTATGATAGTATTTACAGACTTATTTTTATAATTTCAAATAAAAAATTTTGGGAAACCTTATTGAGAGATTAAGAAGTCGTGACATGAAATTTAGTCTCTATTGTTGAGTTTTTGATTATCCAAAATGATTATGGTCTCAATCAGTGTGAATAATTGAGCAGGTTCTACTGTAATTTAAAGATATTCACCTATTAAACTGAACTATATGCACTGATTCACTAATAAAAGAGAGAGAGAAAAAAAAGAGAAAACTGTTTGCTATATGCTGACACGGTTATTAAAAAACCGAAATGGTTTTGGTTGTACAAATGAATTCATTATTTGATAGTTTTATTATCTGTGTACTGAGCGAATCGAGGTCCTGTTTGAACTTGATTGTTTGTCTTTTCGTCTGCAAATTTGTTTGTTACACAGTCATGATGAAACACATTGTTCAGTTTTCTTCAAATTTAGCACGGATGTTTTTTAAAATAATTGAGAATGATGTATGTGTAAGAATTTTTATTTTTTGATGCTGTTTCATTGTGGCCATTTTAATGATTTCAATGGTTGATGAGTTTGGCTCCATGAAAACATTTGAGTCATTTTGGTAATAGTGAGTAATTTAGTTGTAATTGCGTTAATACTGATTAAAATAGACATTTAATTGTAATTTAGTGGACAAAGCAGACATTTAATTGTAATTTAGTGGACAAAGCAGAGACTTGTGTAAATAATATACATTTGAAAAAAAATGACCAAATCAGCAAATCGAAGAACAGATCTTAGATGGGTTTTTTTGGACACAAGGTGCACTGTTTACAGAACTACTAATATGTTTTAACTTTCCAGTGAGCATGCATATGTGAGAGATACATTAGAGAACAATTTCATTTTATATCTTTCTACCAGAGGGGGCTCTGAATGACCTTGGCTATTCTTCCAGCTCCTTTCGATCTGTTTGTCATCGTTTGGAATTCGAGGCATTGATAAGTCTCTGTGAGTCTGCTATTTGTATTTCAGAGATACATGCAACCTTTGCAATAAAATGACTATGATACTGACTTCTTGCTTTTTGTATCTAAAAGTTAATTGTTTTTTTACTTTTATATTGTCTTAACAGTTTTACAATACAAATGTAAATATTTCAGTTGAAATATTGGCAATTTCATTTTTTATTTTCACATCATTCAGCTGATTCTTTGGTCATTTTATAACTTTTTGTGTTTTACGTTTCCATTCCTTTTTAAATAAAAATTGTTTTAAATATTTGTGCTTATTAACCTTTACCCATTTACAACCTAATTTTAATAATTAGCCTTTTAAAAATTGATGTTTTACAATAGCTTATTTAGGAAATATGCACAACCTCTCATGTTGGTACAGAAGGCGCATTTACTGGAAGGATAATAGATTAAAAATAACCCAATCAGTGATGCTTTCTTAATTTAAGTACAAATGACTTATAAGTACAGTAGCTCTTATAAAGAAGATGATTTTTAATACTAATCCAGTTCATTTGTAATAATAGAATGATAAAAGTAACTGAAAGTATTTTTTAAACAAATTATCAGATCCTGAATTGGATGGCTTAATTCCCAACCTATCGATTTAAAAACTGGAATGAGAATTTTATAACTCCCACATCTCAATGATTGTTTAGCCAAACACAATAAATCGTTGACTATTCATTAAAGTTTTAATTCAAATGACATGTTTAGGTTCCTATCTCCGAGTTGTGTAGCACAATTACGAGTCTGTTCATGTAAACTTCTTTTATTTAAATGTTTTAAATCTCTAAGGGCATTCATTTTGAGTATGAATCACAAAGCAACAATGCTGTTTGTTCACTTTACAGAAATTAAGTATTTTGCTTGTATATTTGACTCTTTCAGTACTATTATTAATTAATGACCTTTTTTTAGATTCGTAAGAGAGGACAACACGGCGGAGGTACTCATGGGCATGGAAATAAAGGTTCAAAACAGCGATGCTCTTATCCTCGTGTCGGATTTGAAGGCTATCAGACACCATTTTACTTGAAAATGCCTTCAGAACGTTACTTTGCTCATTTTAGGTGAACCGCTTTTATCTATAAGTGTTTTATTTTTCAAAAATCATATTTCTGATTGGAAATACATATCTTCTGCAACATTATTTTGTGTTAAACCATTTAAACAGTTTTTATTAGTCCTGTGATAAAGGATTTAGTTTCATAGGATTTTTACTACATTTTTATTCACTTTTTATTGTGCAAATGATTACAGAAATTTCACATAATTTTATAACAGGTTGTGCAATACACTAAAAAATAATGCTAGAGTGTTTTTTTAGTATCATTACTCAAAATTGTGATTGTTACATTTGAATTTGTATGTGATAAATTTTTAAACTTGCATCAGTCCCATCAGTTATTAATTATACGAGTTCTAGCAGTCCTTGAAAACCACACATACACACTTTATTTTAGTTAAGAGTTATATGTTTGAATATGTCACATTTGATTACTTGATTATCAGTTTTGTATTTTTTAGTGTAAATTTGCTAATCGCGTTGTTGAGTTGAGTGTTTCTGACTATTGATTTGTCCAGTTCCTTTGTTAATATGAATATACAAATTGTAGATAATGTGTTGAAATTTAAAAATGCATATCACTGAAACATGAGTTATAGTTATTTATTAGATAATTTTAAAAATTACTTCACCTCATTTGCATTTATTTTTTTGTTTTTTCAATTTACAATACAATTAAAAAATATGAAATGACATCAACTACATTCAGATGCTTTCTCTTAGGTTTTTTTTTGTTTATTTCTTTTTAATTTTAACATTTTTACAAAACATTTAATTTAAAGTGAGTTGCTTCATTAGTTTTGGTTTTTGATTAAGTAACTTCTCTTTTATTTTATGTATCGCCATTATGTCCGACTCCGAAATAAAGTCTCTTTGCTCTAGTCCTTTTATTGCAGTGTTCAACACTTCCACTAAGCTGTCAATTGGCATTTTATCTTCCGTTTGTGTTTCTTCTTTGCTCTCCTCGCTATCGGATACCGAAGTTTTGGAGTTCATCAACACCATACTGCATATTTTGGCATCTGTGAACTGACACACTGTCGGGGCTTTATCCTCGCAATGCAGTGCTTCAAAGGCATCATCTTCGGCAATTTCTTGTCCTCTTGACTTGACGTACTCAAGTAGTTAAATTTCATCTTTTTCTTTTGAGATCTGAAATCCTTTGAAATTGGTATCCACGTTTTCTTCGTGCTCATAGAATACGGTTGCCGGCCACAAATTGTGCCAAGCATTTTTCATCGTCGTGGTTGGAATCCCATCCCACGCTTTAGCTGCACTCCACACTGCCGTTTTCAAATTGTAAGATTTCAAAAATATTTGAAGTGTTTCCCCTCCGTTTAGAAAGCTGAGCGTTTCTTTGAGGAATTCTGATTTGTACCAGCGCTTTAATGCCTGCCGAAAGCCCATGTCCATTGACTGTATTACAGATGTGCAATTAGGAGGAAAAAACAGCACCGACACGTTGTAATTTACTAAAATCTCCGGAGAAAGGTGGGCAGTGCAGTTATCCAAAATTAGAAGTATCTTGGCTTCAGCTGGAAAACCGTTTCCAGACAAATGTCGACGGGCTTCAGGAACAAAATGGTTTTCGAACCATTCATTCATCAAATGCTGTGTCATCCATGCCCGCTTATTTGACCGGTATATGACCGGAAACACTTTTACATTTTTAAAAGCCCTAGGCTTATTTTCCAATAATGAAAAGCTTCATTTTGTGGTTTCTGGCAGCATATCCACATCCTAAAATTGTAATTCGTTCTTTAGAATCTTTTACGCCTGTGGGAACTTTTTTGTCCGCAGTTGCTAATGTTGAGCGAGGCACGTACCGCCAAAACAAACCAGTTTCGTCAGCATTGTAAATTTGCTCTGGTGATAATGTCTCGGTTTCTACGAGGCTGACATTCGTTTACAAAATCTTCTGCAGCTTCAGCATCGGCCGACGCTCTATCCCCACATATCTTCAGCTGTCGTATTTCATGGCGTTTCTTGAATTTTGTGAGCCAACCTGTCGTGTAGCTAGAGTCTGTGGTTAAGTTCATTGATCTATGAAATATTTTTGCCTGTTCCATTAAAAGTGGCCCAGACAAAGGGACTTCTTCGCTGCCTGACCCACTCGATCATTACTCGGTCATGATCATCGTTTTTTGCGAGGCGAATGATCTTTCTTTCACCCATCGCCATTGGTGTATCCGAGTCGGCAAAGAACTCAAAAAGTTCTTTTTTTTGCTTTTTGATATCGTAGATGGTTGTCTTTCCTAGTCCATACTCTTCGCATAATTTTGCACCAGCTGTGCCACTTAACAACTTTTTTGATCAGGTTGACTTTGTCCTTGATCGATAGAGTCACGTTTTTTCTTTTTGTTCCGCTGGCTACAGTAGAACTCAAAGCACGCTTCGGCATATTGATAATGAAAGATATAAACCAGAAGATATTTAATAATATTAATAATAAAAATTAAAAAGCTAAATAAAATGTTGGAATCGTTTATCAAGCAAAATATATCAACTCGGATAAGAGCAGTTCGACATTCTCGAGGCTAGTTCGGAATTAAAGACAACCGCATCCATTTGTTCTGGGCAAATCCTGTGCGAGCCAGAAGGGGAGAGGAAGTCGCGTGTGCAATTTATTTGTTAACATTTTTTATATTCTAGACTAGTTAATTTTGCGTGCTAGAGAGGGGAAGGAGGAAGGTATTGTAACTCTGCTATTTGTTACAATACCCCCCCCCCCCCCCGCGCGATACCTTCGTCGCACATCGTTGTACATATGGTTAAATCCTTTCCCTTCCCAAATGGTTACGTCCGGTTTCTGCTGATTCTGGGTGCCGATTTGTTAGATAAAAGTCAGGAATTTTGTTTTTAGGGGGAGGGGGTTACGGAATGAGAAAGGTCCGGATTTGCGACGTTTGACTGTATTAGCAGCAGTGGAGAGATGTTTTATAAAGGCCTAGGTTTTTTTTGAAGAATTTCATTCGAATCAGCAAATCTATTACATGATTTTTTTAAAAATTCAGTTATATTTTTCAAGGTGTGATAGTCAAAAGCTGCCCTACAAATCAGAGGTAGCATGAACTTAGTTGAATAATATTCTTAATTACGTGCAAGTATGGTTTTAGTTGTAAAATCTTGCTATTATAATATTAAAAGATCTTTTATTGTGTTATTGCACCTTATCAGTATCTTTGAATGAAATGTTTTAAGGTGTACAACCCTAGTTTTTGACTGATGAAGGTTGTTTACTTTCATTTTTTCTGACTGTAATGCAAATTTTATATTTTGTTAAATGATATGATACATGTTTTAACTTAATTTAGAATTTTAATTTTTAAAATTCTTATTGTGTTCATGTGCAGAGGAAGACGCCAGTATCCTCCCCTGAGTCTGGGCCAACTCCAGTTGATGATAGATACTGGAAGAATTGATGCATCACAACCGATTGATCTAAACATGATCTGCAACACAAAACTCTACTCGATAGATCCTTTGGATCGTCATTTTGGTGTTCATTTGACAGATGAGGTAAATATTGATAAATTATTTTTTCAAAAGTATTTATGTGAATTTTATGTTATTCTAAGTGATTTATGTCTATTTTATGGATAGCCTATATAATTACTTCATTGTTTAATTTTAAAATTAAGTAGATAGTGTTTAGTTTTAATTTCTTTTGAAGGCATAGCTTTTTCTGTATAAATATGTGTTTCCGTAGTGAGTGATAATTGTTGATACCATGAAGAAAGCTGCACTTATTGCACCTGGGTAGATAGCACTGAATATAATTGTGACGTATTTAAGAAATACAGTCATGATATTGTCTATAAGGTTAAACCTTCCTATAATGATATTTTCTTTGGTCCTGATGGAATTCTTATTTATTCAATGTATTTTGAGCCTGCCTACAAAGATAATCACTTCTCAGATGCACCTGTCTATAACGATAATTTCACCTCTTTAGAAAGCAGGTATAGGACAATCCTGATCTTTTTTTTTTCCTTGGCAGATGATACCTTATGGTTAGGAGTGAGAGATAAAAGGGTAATCACGGGAACAGGACAAGAAACTGGAGCCTGTTGTAGCAGGGAGATCCGGGGGGGGGGGGGACCAGCACTTGTCCCTTGAAATTTGCTTGTGATGTGTTAAAACCTTGAATCTAGGATGGTGCAGCTTAATACCTTGGCATTTGAAAAAAAGATGCAAATAATTTTAGAATTTGATAAAGGACTAAAGCAAGTTCATACTTTTAGAACATTTGTGATTTCTCAGTCGATGATAGCTATTTAAAAAAAAGATATTGAAGGTGCTGTGGGAAAAAAGCAAAGTGAGTAGCAATTGAAAACCATTTAAATGTGCTGTAAAAGACGATGCTGACAAAGTTTTCATTGAATATTCATATTTTGAAATCCTTAATAAAAGTGGAAATAAAAAAATATGTATTTTGCATGTTTATAAAATAAAATTTTATATCAGTGACTGTTTTTAAGATGAATCAATAAATTCAATAGAATATGTTGGTATATTTATACATGCAACACACACAAAACATTGGATGCACAAATCCTCAAACCCTATAGCAATCTATTTTCAAGGTCCCTATAATATCATTATAGACAGGTTTTACTATAGTTGATATATATATATATATATGAACTGAGTTTAGTTGTATTAAACATCAGTAATTAATTTTCTGTCTAATAAAACTCTATATTGAAAATGAAAGTTAGTTTTTATCTATCATCTTATTTCTTTCTTTTCTGCTTTTTCTATAATCTTTAAAAAGTATAGCAAAAACATATATTAAGTTATTCATCAGTGATTAGGCCACTTGTAGTTTTCTGCATGCTGACAACTTGAGTTGTCTTTGACTATAGTGCTTATGTTCTGCATTTTACAGTTAGCTTTACTGACTCCCATTTCAGTTAAACCAAGATTGCTACATATCTTTTCCCAAATTATTACTATGATTTAGAGGTCTGACATATGATTTGAAATAGTTTATAATTGTTTGTTTGCATATTATTTTTATGCCAGAGTTGAGAGAGGCAAGAAAATATTTGTTTCTACAATCAAAATTAAAAGGAAGAAAGACAACATTTTGGAATTTTTAAAGCATCTCTGTATATAACTTTGCGCCAATTTCATAATATCGTTGTTCTTGTAAAATTTCTTGACCAAAATCCTTAATTTGTGCATTATATTTACATTTTCAAATATTGCTCTTAGAAGTTAATTTGATCTGAACCTGTGATCTGATGGATTTTAGATATGAGACGAGAATATCACTAATTCGTTTCTAGCTTCATTCCTAACTGCGCATTGAGAAAAATTGGGATGTAATATATTCTGTAACCTTATGTTTGCGGTTGTGTTTCGGGCAGTTACATGAATGTTTTTAAAATATGGGCCAGTTTGCCTGGAAAAACCATTCATTTAGAGCAATTTTTAGGCAGCATTTTTCTGTTTTTCCCCCCATTTGTGAAATCCCGAAGTCTTGTATTTAAACAGAATCCACTCTCTTTTCTGCTAGTTATTATCCAGTTGAGCATCTGAGTTTGAAGCCACACAAGGGCTATTTTTAGACACATCTCATAACTCCGTCACTATGATCGGATGACAAGCCAGCATGCCACCTACAGACTTCCTAATGATACCACTGAGTGGGAACAGATGTAATGTGCACTAGATCCTCCTACACAGTGAATCTTTTAAGGAATCTTGTCTCAGACCCACAATCTTCCAGTCCTGAAGATAAAACTTTTTTACCCGTTAGCTACTATGCAAAAGGAAAAATGGTAATTACTTGCCAGAGAGGATATTCTTTTAATAGTGGGTTATTTAAAAAGCAGACTTTTAGACTTGATTTATATATGATTTGGGGAAGTGTTATTAGAATCAAAAGATTCATTTGAAAGAAAAGTAAAGGTTCTTATACATTTTAATTTTAAAATATGCATTCTAAAGAAGCACAGTACAATATGAAATGTTTTGCCTTTCAAACAAATTTTTATGATATGGAAAATTTCATTTTTTGAGATAATAGCCCCCTAAACCAGCGGGAGAGTTCTCCCCTAAACTTTCTCGTATACTTCCCCAAAAAAGTGCCGTTTCCCCTTCCCCTGCGTGGCTAAAAAAATTCGAACCTATTGTCACCCAGATTCCAATGACTATCAGAAGGTTTTTCATTATAGTGATTGGAAAATATCTGGGCAAAGAATGAAATTCAAAGAGATGCGTAAAGGTTTTCCTCTGTTACCGGCTCAAGGACAAACTGACGTAATTCGCTACTCCGTAATGAAATTCCTCTCCGTTCTTCCAGTACGCATGCGCGTGGAGATAATGGATTCTCTTCAAAAGTAAATTATACGGACCAACAGACAGTCAACCCTTTGACGGATTTGGCCCAAAATTTTATATGGACCTACATTCATGACGATAAAACCGTGTACGAAATTTTATCCATCTAGCTATTCAAGGATTTGAGTTATAGTGTTCACATGACCGCGGACATACAGATATACAGACGTCCCTTTGACGGATTTTGTCCAAAATTTGATAGAAACCTACAAATGATGTTTAAAGACCACATACCAAATTTTATCCCCGTAGCTCTAATAGTTATCGTGTTCACAACAGACAGACATAATTTCAAAATTGTGTTTTTCGGACTCAGGGAGGTCTAAAACGTGGAGATTCGTCAAAATCTCGAGTTCGAATTTTTTGACAATTACAATACTTTCGCTTTGTGTACTTCGTATACGAGAAAGTAAAAAGCACACCCAAAGAGCAGTTGTAGGAGAAGCCGAAATAATCTAATTCCTTTTTAATCAAAAAGTATTATATTGAATATGATTTTCAGTTCTCCAATTAAAAGACTTTTTCACCCGAATTTTCTTGACCAGGGAGCAGATGGATTTACAGCAAAGGTGAACATCGAAGTGCAGCATGCCAAGGAGACGGTCATCGCGGCAATAGAGAGGAGTGGAGGAGTTATTACCACTACTTATTACGACATTGATAGTGTTAAAGCTCTGATCAACCCTCAGAAGTTTTTTGAGACAGGTCAGAAGATGATTTTTTCTTTATTTTATATTAAGATGTTTCTTAATTTAGCATCATTGTTCTGCATTTCATTAGCGCCCTAAAACTTGTTTTAAGACACTAATAAAAATTTTTTGCTATACAGTTCGTATTTTCTATTTTTTTTAATTATCTGAAATTAATGAATGAAATATTTTCACTGAGCATTTTTGAAAGTTTGAATTTCCATTGGTTCATATAGGAAGGTGCTCTTATCCCATGTTTGATTATAACTTTGAAACGTGCAGTGCTGTCAAAAATGTGAAAGTGTTACCCAGAGAAATCTCTGCATTGTTCATGTCTATTTTGCAAAAGTCTTCTCTAACTTTTGGAATATGATCCTTGTAGTTTCTTTTTTGTTTCAGTTTTGTTGATATGAGCTGATTTTTTTAAAATTTCCTTTTGAGACATAGCCCTTATAGTTTTCATGATTATATTTCTTGTAAAATGTTTACACTTAATACTTTTAATTTCAAACTGATATTATAATGGCTGTTGAGATATTTAATTATTTCTGTCTAAGGTACTTAAAAAAAAAAGTTGGTACTCTTTTAAAATACTCGTGAAACTAGTGAGTTTTTAGAAAGATATTTTCAATCAGCTAGCTTTTGATATCCAACTTTATAATAAGGAATTCAATTATTTGAGTGTTTTTATTTGAAATACCATATTTTGATCTATTTTATTCTCCTTCAGAATGAAAACAACATATGTATCTAAATACTTTGAACGCTTACTTTGTAGAATTATTTAAGAAGATTTTTGTTACTTACACATTTAAGACAAAACATTGAAATAATTATAATCTGAAATTTGATCTCTATTGATTTTTAATGTTTTTTAAGCTAACATGTAATCTAATTCACAATAAGATCACTGCTGTGTAATTTGAATCTTTTTGCACTCAAATAGATGAAGATATAAAGGAAGCTTATTAGTTTTTAGTTGTTTTGTATTTAGCATCTCTGTATCAAGGAAAGATATGCTATGTGTGGAGAATTATATGCGCCTTTAAACAAGCCTTAAGAAATACTAGCTGTATGGCCCACGTAGCACGGGCTATCTTGAATAATGGGGTATTCCCGGGCGGAGAGAAGTGCGGCTTCAGGATCCATATATTTTCATATGTCCTGCCTCTGTTTTTTTTCAACAAAAATTGTCACTTACTTTCCCAACAAACGTTACAAAAGTTAAACACCTTAATACAAAAAAGGAAAGAAAACGATTTTTTCCGATAATAATAAATCCTAATTCATATGCTCTCTAAAAAAGAAATACCAGCTTCCGTTAAATAAATAATGGAAATGGAAGAACACCGTATGTGAACCATTAGATTTTAAAGGGACTTCTGCAGATTCAAATGAAATTACTTTTTTCTACTTTTTCGATTTGATGAATGTAGTTGCATTGTTTGGTGTAAAACCTAAAATTCTGCCATACACACTTAAGTTGTAGTAAATCATCAAAGTTTCCGTATGATGTTAGAAGGGGACTTCTGTGCTGAAGAGGATTTTCAATTGACCCTTAAAAGGCCTAAAATTAATTTACATCTCTATTTTTTTACTAATTTTTATTTGTAAGTATGAATTTTATTTAAAAACAAACAAATTTTACATTTTCTTTTGTTTTATTAAAATTTAAATTTATTTTCAAATAAACGAATTTTGAATTCAATTTGAGTTTAATTGATATTTCTTGTTTCATATTTGTTTATCCCTGAATTTTTTTTAAATCTGAATTTTACTTAAAAACCAGTAGCTTTCCAAATTTAGATTTCTTTGCAGATAAAGACCCTTTTACTTTTATGTGAGTTTCATTGATATCCCAGGCTTCATGGTTATTTTCCCTGAATATTTTTCTTTAAATCTAATTTTTACTTAAAAACGAATAACTTTAAAATTTATTTGGATTCTTTTAAGTTTAAGTTTACTTTCAAATAAATTAATTTTGAATTTTATTTGAGTTTCCTTGATATTTCTAGCTTCTAATTATTTTTTGCTTGATTTTTTTTTTGTAAGCGAATAACTTTAAAATTTTATTTTATTTTGAGGCTTTAAATTTAAATATACTCACAAATAACTAAATTTTGAATTTTAGTTAAGTTTCATTGATATTTTTGGCTTTATAATGATTTATTCCCTAAAATTCTGAAACATGTATGTTGTTTGATTTTAAAAAGGGACTTCTGCAAAATTGAAATTTGAATTTTTGCAAAAATTCAAAATTGTACTTTTTTTTCGGTTTTCTTCCATAGGTTCATTTTCTACTGTGAATTTCGATATTGTTTACAGCCCATTTTTTTTCTCGTCCTGTAAAATTTTAAAAATATTAGAAGTTTTCTTTTGAAAATAATTGATTCATGTGATTTCTGCTCAATAGATGGCGGCACATGACTGATATAACAGTCATGCCCCGCCGGTATTCAGTAATGAAAAACGTAAAAAGCCAGAAAATTATTTTTTTCGTTGTTTATGATTCAAAACTCGGAAGTTTGCTAAAAAAGAAAAAAAAACCCTTTAATACCAATTAAAACCAGATATCATTAAATAAATAAACAAAAAATACAAGAATTTCAGTTGTGAAAGTTGTCAATAAACAAAAAATGCAAGAACGTTGGATGTCAAAGTTGTCAATAGATAACAGCACAGGGAATCACAGTCAATATTAAGTTTTTAATTAAAATCTTTTTAACTAATTATAATTTTAGAATTTCAATGGTTGAAATGGATTCTTTGGATTATTTCCTGCTTTTTGGTACTTTCTACTTGTTTCAGGATTCAGTGGTTCGAGAAGATAGTCGGACATAGATAGATAGATACATACATTTGTTGATGTTCAGGTTTTAATAGGAATGATTAACTAATAAGAAGTATTCATTTGGTGGATCTGATCCTGCCACAAAATTAAAGAATTGGTATTTACTTTGTATTATTTTGTATGTTTTGATTCACATTGCTAGTCTGATTTTTCCCTTCTTGATAGCAATTTTTGTTCATTTTTTTCTTTGCTAACTTAATTGTCTTTCATTTGTGTTGATTTTTAAATCAAATAACCATCTTTTCATTTGGAACTAGTGTTTGCGCCTGTTTCAACTGTTTTAATTTTTAGTATTATCTGTAATTTAGGGAAACCTATTCCCCTTCGAAAGCTGCCCCCGGAAGACACTGTTGCCTATTACGTGGACCCCAAAAGCCGTGGTTATTTGGCTGACCCTGAGAAAATAGCTGATGAGAGATTAGCTTTGGCACAGAAGTATGGATACGAGTTGCCAGATATTTCTAAAGATCCTGAGGTAAGATTTTAATTCCAGAAGTCATTATGATTGGCCAGATAAGTTGTCATAAATTATAAATTTATATGTGTTACATATATGTATCAGGAATTTGGCTATTGGTTATGTTGACAAAAAACTTCATTAGTTACTTAAATTTGAACCTATCCCCTTTGAATACCACAGGAAGTAGTTTATTAATTTGCTGTCAGTGTGAAATTGTTATGATTGTGTAAACTAAAAGAATCTGTTTGATAGTGAGCAAAAGAATAAGAAGTGAGTGCTGAAAAGTTTAATCGGTTTTGATAAATATTGTTTCACTCAAGAAATGATACAATTGTAAATTGCATGGAAATAACATCATTGTTGTTAACTTTGGAGATATGAGACAGTTTTGCTTATTACTAACTAGCCACCTTCGGCTACCAGCTTGTTCGCCGGGAATATATAATTTCAACTAAATCTCTTTTGTATACAGATATTCATGGTTGTCTTTAAAAAGTAATTTTAAATTTAAAATTTTGATAGACATTTAACCCATATTCTTTTACAAGTAATTGTCTGTGTCATGTAGCATGCAATTGCCCGCTGTCGGCATCCACTTCACTCTCTTATTCCTCTTGCAAAATATGCATTTGATTTTAACTTGAAAATTTCGCAGCACATTTTACATCCAGCAGCATGTTAGATGATGAAATTATACTGATTAAAACATATAATTAAACAGTAAGATATTACCTTAGCTTTCAACGATGGAATAGAAACATGCAAAAAAATATTTGTTTAAACAATGAAAACGGTTTGGATTGCATTGCAACAATAAAGAGTATTGTTGTAAGTTATGCCAAAAAATATTTTTAAAAATTCATTAAAATTAGAGAAAATTGTACGTCTATTTAATTCATATCATTGAAAAGGTAATTTTTTCTGCTTTCAGATAGTGTAAGAATGATTTTTGTGCTGTATTATTTTTGAAAGTTATTAAGGAAAAACGCCAAAATTTCGTTTAATTTTTAATTATTTAAAATTTAAGGAAAAAGAGCTTCAAGTTGCACATTCCCACCCTCCAAAGTATGTTTGTGCCAAATTTCGTAGCTCTAGGTCCAGTGGTCTGGCCTGTAGAGTGCCAACACACACACACATTCTCCTTTATTATTAGTAGAGATTTAGATTGCTTTTTATGTTCCTAACATTTTTTCATTGCTATACAAGATTGTTTTTACTCAGAAATGAGTTGTATAGAATGAAGAAAATAGATACAGTAACAAATTTGCAGGCAAAGTTTATTGACTTAGTTTATCTACGTAACACAGTTTTTCGTCTTGCATTTCTAATTGTAAACTTTTTGCATACTATCTGTTGGAGTGCCAACTATGTTTCACATCTTGATATGGTGGCTAAGTGTGTGATGCCAAAGATTGTTGGGTTTTACTCAGCTTGACTGTGGAACTCATGGAGTAAAGTTGCTTGCATGACTACTGAGCAGATGGCTCAATGATTTAAGTAATAAAGTTACAGGATTCATATGCTCCTTGAAAACGATTTTCATTTTCAACACTGTGGAAACTCCTTGAATTTGCGTTTTATTCCTTATAAACTCCTTGATTTTCAATTTTTAACATTTCTATTATTAAATGTGTACTACGTTTCACCGATAAAAAGGATTCTAAATCGCCGCCATATCAATTACCCAGTATTTTGCGTTGCTCTTTCCACGATTTGATGCTCATCTCCTAGCAGTATCCAAAATTTAATAATTGGTTTTAAGTGCCAATCAGTAATAACCAAAACAATAGAATGGTGCAAATTGAGGATATTATTTCCTTTGGATTATTTCGAAAAATTAACTGTATTTCTGTAAATTGTAAAATATGGTTTGTTGTAAAGGACATATATTGTGATGGTGGAGTGGAGTTAAGGAAAATAGATACTATTAATCAATTTTAGCTAAATTAGTTTTAATAATCAAGAAATTTGTTCATTTTATTTTCTTCATATATTATTTAATAAGCAATGAAAATGTCAAACAGTTTCTAATATCTAAATCCATGTCTCTCTGTGCACCTCTATATTTTAAATACTGGATCACTGTGCACTACATAAGATGTGCAGTGAGGCATGGAAATTATTTAAGAATTTAAATTCTAAAAAACATTAATGAAAATAGTTTCTTCATTTGAAACATGGTAAATCATGGTATGTAATGAACTATTTAAACTTTTGGGGTAGTTGTAAAATTTTATAAAAAAATTGTGTGTCTAAGCGGCACCACTCTACTTTCATATAAATAGATTTAACATGGCATTCTTGGATAAATCAGCTTAGTAAAAACTTATGAAAGAAATAAAAATAACCACATTTATTTGAGGTAAGAAAATTGCCTTGATAGCCTTGAAAATTTTGACAATACTCCTTGAAAACTCCTTAAATACTCCTTGATTTTTAATTTAAAAAATCAGTAAGAACCCTAAGTTAGCTCCTGAAAAGTTCCTACCAATACAAATATATCAGCTACTTGTTTAATACTGAACTGTACAGTCACAGACACTCTGAATATTCATTTTCCATGTGTGATTTTCTGTTTTCTGTAGCCTTACACATATTCTTTACATTAATATTTTCTAAATGCTAAAATTTTATTTACTGAAAATAGGTTCAATGATGTACTTATGTTAAAATGAAATAGTGGAAATTACTGACAGTAAAAATGATGATTATATACTGGTGGCAAATGTGATTGTTTCAATAATTATTAAAATGTATCTCCCCTGCTCCCGTCCTTTCCCTAAAAACTCTCACTAATTATTTGAACAAATTTTTTCATTACTTTCATTTAAAAATGCCTCAGGTTTTCTATCCATGCAATACTTAAGTCATTTAGTTTCAAATCTATCTATTTCTCAGCAAATTATTCAATTAACTAACTTTCGATCCTTTTAAGTGCAATAATTAATAGTCTCATTTGGTTGGAAAAGTTATAATTATATAAGAACTTTTTATATATAAAATTATCTTGTTTGGCATATGGACCCTCCAACCACAACCAATGTTTCTTTCTGTATAAAATCAAATTGTTTCTAATTCCTATTTATATTCTACACTTGTGAATATATCAAAATACGTTTGCAACAAAGCAGAATATTATTCATATTCAACATTATAATAGCATTACCTGTCATTTGTATGGAGTGATTGAAACACAATTTCAATATTACCCATGGCAGAAGCATTAATGTTTTGTCCCTCTGATTTTGATGCTATTGTCTCATTGGAAATTCTTTGAATTTTATGCTTGGCAGCATAAGTGCAAATTCATTGATGGTGAAATTAAGTTTAAAGAGATGCAATACAGTCAACATTGGAATTGTGACAAATATTCCTAATTTCTTTCTGAACTAATTAAAACCACTTGATTGAGCGCAATCAATTGAGACAACTTAAATGAATTTTAATGTGGTTGACTACAAAATTGCATTACATGATATTTTGTCATTTTTATGGAGTATTGCAAAAAAATTCCTAGCAAGGAAACACTTCATATTTAATAACAACTCTGTTTCCATCCTGGTAAAAGTGTTACTTCGTGTTATCCTATATTGTTGAAATAGTTTTATGCTGAATCTCTTCAGTGCATTGCTGATTGTCTATATCCATGTTTCAGAGAAAGAACATGCCAGTTTAAATCAGTGGTTCCCAACCTTTTTTCCCTCGTGCACCTCTTTTGTTTTCATGGTTTTTGTCATTAATGTTGCGATTAGCTTAAAAGTGAACCGACTTGAATAAATAACATTTGCAGAAATTTTTGATTCCATATTTTATTCTATTTTTACAATTGTATTAGTTCAATGCCAAAGCACATGAAACCAGTATTGCAATTATTTAATTTTAACTTACAAGGATATATTAAAATTACACTTTGTTATAATCAACTATTCATATTGTATAATTATTAAATAGCAAGTATTCACTTGCAGAAACAAAATTCTCTAATTTTTAAAATTCCTTATGTTTTCTTGTCTCTGTCATTAATAGATTTAATTTCGCGTACCCCCAAATATTCCTTCACGTACCCCAGGTTGGGAACCTCTGGTTTAAACCTACACACCTTACTCAGCCCCCTCCCCCTTTTTAATGTATATAATGATTTCTTGCATGTCAGTGGAATGATTTTTAAAATTTTTTCCCCCAAGAAATTTGTGAATCCATTCATTCGTAAAGAAAGAATATTTTATAAACAAAAATTATATAATAGTTTTCAAAATCTCATAAATTTTTTAGCAAATTTAACTTTGCAAATTTGAATTTAAGCAAAAAAAATCCGAGAAACAATATATTTCTTTTGACTGAATGCGTTTTAAAATTCTTTTCTTTTTCAATCTTTGAAAAATTAATTTTATCATTGTTTTTAACATGGAAGGTTGCAATGCAGTGAGTAGAAATATCTACATATTGTTATAATACATATCATCAGGCATTATGATAAAATTTCACTTTTAAGTTATAATCCAGAAAAAAACAGACCTGTCTGATTTATGAAGCATTTTAATTGTGAAGCAATGGGGAACTTCAGCATTTTTTAAAAACACGTGAAAGCCATCCGTATTTGTAGAAAAAAATCATTCTAATTTCAAATATGCAAGTGAAATTTTACATAAAATTTTATTTATTTAAGTATTGAGAGTGAAAGATGCACTGAAATAGCAGGAATCATGATGCACTCTGATTGGCTGAGTAGATTTTGATGTCAGAGTTGCTTTAATTCGCATACTTCTCTTTTGCTATTTTTGTGCCCTGCTTCGAATCAAGGCGTTTGTATCAGCTAACATTTTAAAAGTGAAGTTTTTTGGCTTTTCTACTATTCAGCATTCAATTTCACAATGGATATTGGTTTTGTACAAGGTAAATCGGATAATTTGCCAAGGATTGATTCTACAATGATGGCAATATATTTCAAGAAAAATTCTGATTTTATGATGGCTGAGATACGAGGAATAAAAGCACAACGGTAAAATTTTTCCTTTTTTTGTCTTATAATTCTCCTCAATGAAACAACATAAAACAAAAATAAAATAAAATGCTGAACTTAGCTAAAACAAACCCTGTCGTAACTCAGAATCCAAACAGTATCCCATGGTGTGTAGACTAATTTGTAGACAAACAAAGTGCTTTAAAAATAAAAAAAAAGCATGAAAAACAGAACCGATGAAACAAAATTAATTCTAGCTTAACTTCTTTTTAATGTTAACCGAATTCGGCAAAAAAAAAAAAAAAAAAAAGAAAGGAAGGAAATCTTTAAACTCCCATAAAAAAAATCAACTGAAAATGAAAAAATTAATTAATTCTGATAATGCTATTAAATCATCTCTATCCCCGTGTGGATGAATCAGCATAAATAAAAAAAAAACAGGAAACCACTGAAGGCCAGCTATGTTATCATGTATGTGTCCGTGCTTAACTTTTGATGTGAAAAAATAAAAATAAACTTTTAAAAAATTAAACAATACCGTGGTTTGAAAAGTATAAAATAATTTTCTTTTTAAAATCAGTGCCAAAATAGAAACAATATTAAATCTATTTATAAACCTTAATCAACAATAGAACCTTGAAACTACACATGGCTACCACGTAATCTTTCAATACGAGCTCATACGGGTACTTATGTGTTTAACCTCATCTTATACTTATATCGAAAACAGAACAAATATGAAATTCAAGGCTCTTCTTTACAGTACTTCCTGATATTGTTATGGGGTATCAATGGTTTCGTAAAATGTAAATTCCATGTAATCAAAAAAGGGGGATAAAAGAGGGAAAAAACAAATTAAATTTAACTATTTGCTTTAAAATATCTATTTCTTTTTTCCTGATAACCTCACCTTATACTTCTTTAACTAACTTTTTGAAGACAAATTTTGATTTTAGTACATTCATTGAATATAAAGGATTTATTTTACATCAGAAATTAATTCTGTGAATTATTTTGTTGAACTATGAATGAAAACAAATTTCATTATCAAAAAGGTTGTGAATTTAAACTAATTTTTAAGATATTCTTATTAATTTTCAATAGTACTGTAAGTTTTTAAAAAATATAAGAAACATTCGAATATCCATTGCAAAAATTTATGCAATAAAATAAGAGCAAGTTTTTTTTTTGAAAAAAAAAAGAATCTTAAAGAAGGTGGGATCTTCTATATTTTTACCCTTTAAGGGGCCATGGCCCCTCAAAGGGTAAAAAAATAAATTCCATGTAATCAAACGGGGAAAAAACTAATTAAATTTTACTATTTGCTTTAAAATATCTTTTATTTTTGGCTGCTAACCTCACCTTATACTTCTTTTAAAAACAAAGTTATTGAATTCTGAATTTACTGTGCTTCATGATATACTGTTTTAATAGATATAATATAGATTAATAACTCACATCAAAATGATCTTCACAGACATGATGAACGCTGCTTTGCTGATGATTCCGGATTAAGCTCCGGATCTCTCTTCATCGCTTTACATCACTTTTTGCAAATAATATAATTTTTTGCACATTGATAAATAATTTATCGGGTGCCGTTAGAGTTGTATTACTACATTTAGGAACAATACAATACTTGTATCTTGCCGACATTATTTTATCTGATGCGAGAGTTGGAAAATATAGAAAAAAAGAGAATCTCTATAAAGAGCGAACGGGAAGGAAGCGTGTGTCTCCCTTGTCAAGCAACTATGACGTCAGACCCGTTTTGCACCAAAATGGATAATTTTTCCTGCGTTTTCTGAGAGGCGAACTTTGATTGCAAATTTTAAAAAACAAAACTGTCTAGAATTTTTTTCTAATATTATTGTCCGTTTCAAAGCATTTTAAATTGATTTTAAAAAAAATGCTGAAGTTCCCCATTGATGCACATCTAAGTATTGTGATATTTTTAGTATAAAAATTTTTATCATATATAAATATAGGCAATATTTTTAGTATAGTGAAATGTAATCAATACAATTATTTCAATTCCACTAATTTAACCATTAGTTATTTCATTTTTATTAAAAAGGCAAAAAGGGAAATATTTATGTTGATTTAAGTTATTTATTTCCATAAGTTTCATTCATTTACTTAAATCATTATTATGAAATTCTTTCTCTTTTTTTTTTGCAGTTTGAAATGCTGACCACCAGAAAAGATCCTCGACAAGTGTTTTTGGGACTGGAGCCAGGCTGGGTTGTTAACTTGGCAGATAAAGTTATTCTCAAACCTACAGATGATATATGGAAGAAATATTATGGTTCATCATAAGCATTGGTCACTTTTAGTTCAACTGTATAGTAGTTCAATAAACAATTGTTGTTAATTTTACCAATAAGTTTCATTCTTACAGCACATAACACTGACACAGAAGTATTGTTCCTTTTTCAATTTTAGAAATTCTGATTATTGCCTAAATTTATGATGAGCCTTACGATGTTTTTGAAATTGTTTTTGTGCCTGTGTGACATTATTATAAAATATCCTTGGTTGCCCCACATTTTAATACATTTAATTTGGTTTCAAATTTGAACACAAATAAGACTGTAAGAAAAGACTTTTATTTTAAGTAGTCCATTTTTTGTATTTGCTTCTATTCATTTTTTACATTTAAAATTTTTTTTTTATATCTTCTTGATATTTAATATGTTTTCCTAAACTTTTTGGTATCTTCAGTGATAGAAAACACTACTTTGAATACTATAGAAAAAACTAAAGTGAGCAAAAAATATGAAGTAATTCCGATTTAAGATTTGAATACTTGTTATGTAATACTTTCCAATTTCAATCATTTTGTACTATATGGATAAAAGTATTACCTGTTTCAGAAAAAGAAGCATGAGATTTTATATTAGAATCATTTTGTATGAAGTTTAAAACTGGACCCAAGTTTGAATTTATGGTATTGCGTGTGTACATTTGAAATATAACTGTTTTATCAGTAATTCAGGTTTTACAATAGAAGAAGATATTTTTATAAAGGCTAAAAAGACTCTACACATACAGGGTATATACCTGTATCTTTATACAACAAACACATGCTTGAATGAAAAGAGCTGGAGTTGGGAAATATCTCTCTATAGCAGAGTGACCACATGCTATCATCCGAGTCTGACTGCAGTGCCCCTAGTGGAAATTGTTGGAAGGTAGCGATGTTATCTCTCAAGACAGTTGGTGTAGTGTTAGGATTTTCAAATCGCACTCGCCGGTGGAGGGCGCTCTCCTTCCCCGAGGGTCGGAGATTGTTTTGGTTAATCAGTCGAGTTACGAACTCGAAAGCTAAAGGAACGTTTTCGGAAGGCGCTGGCGAGTGAGGCCGGGGATCCTAATGGAAGTGTAGGTGTAAGATAGACGTGGCTGACCGCGAAGGGTCCCGACGTATCTTTCTGTCTGTGCTGTTGCCGGCCAAGAAGGGCCCCAATGCTTATTTTTCTGTTTGTGTCATTGCTGACCGCGAAGGGTCGCAACAATTAGTTTCTACGTGTTGTCCTGTCTTATCCGTTAATTTAGTGTTTGTCTTGAATGTTATGTAAATACGCTGTTTGTCTTCACATCTCTGGTAATCCATTTTCAAAAGAACCAACAACCCCTCAAAAAGAGGGCTACGATCATCACAGTTGGAGAAAAAGGTCAATTACTAAAGTTTAGATATTCGCCAGTTTTCATGTTAAATCCCCCTCTACATATGCTGATAACTTGATTTGAAATGCATATTGCATGGCATCTGATAACCGTCATAACTGCATTGCAAAATGAGTGAAGGAATGTGATATTTTAAGATGGATGCTCAACATTGAGAAAAACCTTTCACTTTAAAGGAAAATTTGTAAATTAGAAGTTTATTATGAAGAAAAACGTCAAATGACGTTTGGAAAATATTTCACATTGGTTGTCGAAGGAATGTTTACTTCAAGTGCCACTACTGGCAGCAATTCTAGGACTTCTAAATGAAGGTATTGGTGTGTGGTCATTTTAAACTAAATCTATGAGTGTCCACAATTTACATCTGACCTCCTTTAGCTATCTGGCTTAGGCTTTGAGGTGAAATCACTAACTTTGAAGATTCCGCACTAGATGCTTCGCAGTCGGTCTCGAATGGTAACACATAACCCCTTTAATGTATGTAGACATTATATCCACAGTTCTAGCTTTCTTCCTTGAGTGTTACTTTGCTGTATAAATACACAGATATACTCCCAGTATATATGTAACATAAAATGTTTGTTACTTTAATTATATTTATGTAACTAGAATAAACTGTAACCCATGAATGTTGATTCAATGAATGTGATCAACTCGTGTAGTTAGACATGTATGTGGTTGCTTATTTGTTTGGAAGGAGGATGCCATCTTTGGGTATACGCCTCTTTCTTATATGGTAATATCTGTTTGTCTTTGAATTCCTTTTAAAAGTAGAATGAAGCAAGTAAAATAATATGTGACACCATTAGTTAACTCGGTATTTTTTTCTTCTGCCCATAAGAAAAATGGTTAAAAATATTTTTTGAAATATGTACAAACTCCTATCAGTATATTGGTGCAGTTAATTGACATTGGCTGCCATATTATTCACAAATGAATATCTTTTTTCGGAGAGTACTCATTATGAGAGATTAGTAAAAATATTATATAATATAGATTTATAAATATATTATATATAGAGAGATTATTATAGGATATTATTATATATGAGAGATAAAAGATGTAACGAACATTCAAAACTTTCATTTTCAGCAGTAAATTTTTTTGGTAACACATTCGGTAAATCCTCAGTTTAACAGACCTCAAAGCAACAGACTTTGGATTTAATAGACAGATTTTGTCTCGTATACTTGTGCTTTTTTTTTATTCTAATAAGCCCAAGGAATTTTTCATACTTATAATATGCAATTGTAAGAGGTTTTTTTTGTATAACTAGTATGACGTACATTAATTATTTTTATTTAAATTATATAACATGTTTTCAAGTATAATATCCTCTTTTAAGTATTGTTCATAACACAATTCACTTTCAAACAGACTTCCAAATTTAGGGAATTTCTTTTTCGCTTCACTGTGTCTGTTAATTGGGGGTCTGCTGTATAATCAGCTGCTAAAATGATTCATTCACAGAAGCCATATGGTTTTTATTAGGAAGTTTGGAGAGGGGGAGGTGAAAAAGGAACAAACTCGCTTACTGGAAGATACATCTAAAGTTGAGGGCAACACTAATTTATGTGTTTTGAAATAAGATATGAACTTGTTATGTGTAAGAAGCTTTTTTCCATCTCTTCTTGACCACACAGGGAATCTATCTTTCAGCAGAAATAATTCCAAACGCTGGTTGAGCATAAATCGAAAATGAAAGAGGTTCACTATGCTGGTTACGTCAGAGTAAAATTGACCATTTTGCCTTATTTTTATTTATTAAATTGGCATTTGATGCCCATGATGTTTGTTAGTATCTATTGCACTTCTATACCAGTGATTGAATTATGTGATGGCGATGGAATTATGTTTATATTAAAGGCTGTGTTCATTAATTTGCCACTGCTGTTCTTTTCAACATGCTCTGAATGCTCATCATGGAGATGTGGGGTGCGTATGACCACTAGCTTTTCTTCTCAGTGCATGAGTTGACAGATGGCAGAACAGAACGCCGTCCCTTACCCCCGTGACCAGACCGGTCACTGAACGGTTTGATGGGCAAGACACGGGAATTTTATTTAAGAAAAACAAAAAGAAGGAAATTTATACACTATGTACAGCGCAGGCATTTTCACTTTTACACTATTAGTTCGTAATAGTCTTCTTTTCTAGATGTTGAAATACCTTTCTTTTATTTGAAGGGGGAATGTTGAGCTACTTAGTTCAGCTCGCTGGGAAGTTGAAGGCTAGGGAGGCCGGAAAAGATCTCTGTTTTCTCTAATGAATCTGATAATCCCACGAATTTTCTGCCTGGAGACGAGGTTATTGGCAACCCTTTTCAGCCATTCTTGTTTGAAGTTTGGCGCTGGCTTCCTCATATGCCAAGTCACTATAGATACACTCCGTGGCATAGTGAAGTGCCGTGCCAATTCCACCACAACTGCAGTAATCGCCGTCAGACAGGTGAAACCTTTTGAGGTAGGCAGGGAAAGGTCCATGTTGAGAGAAGAAGATAACATCCTCTCTAATCCAGTTAGTGGGAGGAGCATAGGATGGATAAGCATGTTATTCACAGTTTTAATGTTTTTTTACATGTATTCTGCGTGCAGAGTTGGTTCCTATACAATAAGAGCAGCATTAACCCTTTGGACGGCATCGCACGTCATAGGTTCAGCTTTTTTCTGCCCGTACTGTCTGCATCGCATGTCATACGATGAAGAGAAAAATTGCATCATTGCAAGTGAACTCGTCGCTACTTACGCGTCTTGTTATATTCCATGATTATTTTTTGTATATCTGAATATTCCTAAAAAATGGCGCAAATAGTCCTACTTTCTTCACGTTTTTGTGGTGAGATTCCCCTCTTTGAACAGAAAACATAATCAATTTGCATTTTCTGTAAAAAAAAAGGGGGGGGGGGGGGTCTATGATAGCAAAAAAAATCCTTCCAATGGGGGGATAAGTGGAGAAAGCTATGTATGATAGGATACTTTTCCGTTAGCCGGGCGCGAATGTCGCCAATTGTGAACCAAACGCCAGCCAAGTCGCCAAGAGAATGGTTGTAAGAAATTTGGCGGAATTCTACATTATTTTATGATTTCTCTCGCTTGCGCCCGGCTAAGAAAAAGTATCTAGAGATAGCATGCAGAATGCTTTGCATGGACTCAGTTATTCCTAAACCACTGATTGAAGGAATTAGACTCAACATTTTACTTCTGTTGTGTGTGTTGCCTGATACCTGGACAGGTCTTGTTCTGCTAGTGGCACACCTGCTACCTTAGAGATCTTGTTTTCATTTGGAGGTGACTAATGATAAAATTTCTTGCCATCGTATATCTGATTCTGATTTGGAGTGGGAAGAAACCTTGGCTGCAACATGATCCTGTATTTCAATATTATAAATCTTTTCATATCAGTAGGTTAGAATTCGATCTTGGTCTGAGCTTTACATTACAGTTGTCGTGAACGTACCATAATTTTCACAACGTGCTACCAATACAAACAAGTATGAATCCCATCATAAATGAAAAATGATTGAAGTGAATTCAGTATTATGTGCAGTGTCATTCATATGTGTAGTGTGTTTTTATTTCGTTCATGAGAGGATCTAAAGTTAATAATTTTGTTCATGGTTATTGGCGTATTTTAAAAGCAATACGTAACTGAACGAAGCATATCAG
>BGPR01004110.1:45749-105162 GCA_013235015.1 Araneus ventricosus
CCCAACCCAACCGGGGGTACCAGAATAGACCCCTTAGACGGTCACAAATTTTCTAGGCATGGAAGAGTTGTCCTCATTCATGACAACGCCCGCCCTCGCATTGAAGTTGTATCCTAGAAGGCTTCTGGAGCAGTTTGAATGGGACATGTCTGGTCACCGGCGTATAGCCCCGACTTGGCGAAGAGTGATGTTCCTCTTCCCTGAACTGAAGAACTGTCTAAGAGGCCAAAGCTTCCAGCAAAATGAGGATATTTAAAGCACCTTTAAGGCCCATCTCACATCACTGGCGGCAACGTTCTTCGAAAAAGGATCGGAAATCTGGTCCATCTATATGATAATGTCTGAATCTTCACAGCGATTATGCCGAAAAGTAACCATGTTTGCACATAACTTTTGGTAACAAATTCATATTGTTACGAACATGGAAAGTCGCTTCCCAGCAATGTGAGTCTTATGGTTGGGAAGAGAGTTTTACAAGGATAAGTATGGGATGACTAGCGCAGCCACGTCTGGTTCCCTGACCTTGGCGACGAAATATGGGATCTCAAAGGTGCTGGAATCTTCTCGATATTTCCATTAGGAGAGAATGCACTAGAAGATTCCATGTGACGTCACGGCCTGCCGCGGTAGACTATATAAGGAGAGCTCTGGGATGACGGGGTGTCTTGATCGACTGGGATCGCCTTGGAGCGGAACGCCTTTGGAGTTCCACCCGCAGTGCGAGCTAGGAGGCAGGTGAGCTGAGCGCTATTGAAAGTGCAGTTATTGTCTACTAGTTATTAGTCATTTGCTGACTGTTTGTGGTGTTAGATAACAAAGTGCTGAACTGTTATTACCTGTGAATTGCTGTCTGTTTACATTGGTAATCTGTGCAAGAACTACTGTTTCCTGTACCTGTGCTACGTGCTTTCCTGCATATTTGTAAATAAACCTTCATTCTCCATTATCCTGCGTGTTGGACTTTTTACACCATACACCCACAGTAAGACCTTTTGCAACAATATTGTCTTCTGCTCTTGTCTTTTTTTTATGGTTCATCGGAGGATGAAATAAAAACAACCCTCGTTTTTATCTTTCACGGGCATGTAAAGAAGTCACTTTTCAGAGGCATACGAGACTCCTCTCGGAATAAAGTTGACGTTATGATTATTTTACGCTAAGACAGCCGTTTATTAAGCTTTTTATTGATTTAGTTTTTGCTTATTTTTCATTCTAAACTTTTATCAAATTTTAATTCTTTTATCAACGAAGTCTGAATGAAGTTTTATGTTCCTAGTAATTTTATTGACTAAATTTACCAGACAATTTCACAACCTTAATTCAAAAGCACAGTTTCAAACTCATTTATAGGTTCCAAAAATGTTTGCTTTTGCTACAAAGTAAGGAAAAAGTGATTATTTATGAGAATAACTATTTTCTTTCATTCATTTCTTTACTATTCATGATAACATGGACATGAATTTATATCAGTATCTGAACTCCAGTTTTAACTTATCAAATATATTTTAAGAAGTTTATATACCAAGTAGAATAATCATAAATAAATAAACAAATATTAAATAAAATAAATCATACTTGTATCATCGAATATAAAGCAATTATTGATTATTATTTGTGACATCATGCACAAGACTTTATTCTCAATTTTTGATAGTATTACCTTATCAAAATATAACTTGAGAGTCACTGGCAAATTAAAAGCCTATACACACCTAATTTGAGTCCTTTTTTCAATACTGTGATGCTTCGGGGTCGCATGAGATGCTAGGAAAATTTCTTTTGGTAATTTTTATTGACTATTGTCTGAATCTCATACAGAAAAGTATTCCTTCTGTGTTATTTTGAATCTACGCAGATAAGTGACGCCTTGATAAAGTTCATCTGGTGGATTCCTCGAAATTATTCATACTTGTTCAATCGTAATTTCTTAAGAATTTCATTCATTTTATTAGAATTTTTTTTGGAATTTTCTTGTTATCTTGGTTGCTTGCAGCATTAGCGCGCCCCAGATGCTTTGCATGTTTCTTATTTTATTTCTCTTCCTATTGATTCGTGTTTTTAAGTTTAATGCCATTGTTTTATCTGTTTACCTAAGTCGAAGCTGTCCATTAACCGCTTAAATTAACAGCCCGAGAATACTCGTGCATCGAATTATCGAAATTTTAGTCTTATAAACTAAAATTGAATCATTAATTAACTTTATAATTTGACACAAAAAATATGTAGGATCCATAAACATCTTAAGTATCCTATGCTTTCTTAGATGAGTGAAAAAAATATGTAGGATCCATAAACATCTTAAGTATCCTATGCCTTCTTAGATGAGTGAAAACGACAGCCCCTTTCCAAAACAGGAGGGGTCATCTTATTACATAGCAAAGAAAACTATTCAGTTAAGTGGTTAACAGTGTTTGCAGAGGATAACAGCCTTTGTTGCTTCACAAATCCCATATCTCTTTAATTCAAATTCAGTGTTTGCAGACACAGTTAAATTAATGATTAAAATTTGGACCAGGCACTGTTAATTCGTAACACAATTTCCTGGAAAAGTTAAATTACAGTAAACTAAGCGAAAACTTTTTTTATATCAAAATGACTTTAAAAAAAAATATTACTGAATGAATTCTCTTATCTAAGTATACTTCGTCTCTTTCAAAAAATATTTTTTTTTCGGCCAAGATTCGTTTGAAATATCGCACAGATTAAGAAGTTTGTTGAAAGGATTCATGCTTTTATAAATGGTTCGGAAAAAAGATTTATTTACTAAAATATATGCTTACTACAAAAAGATTAATTTAAATTTGCTTAATCAGGCAAAATTCAATTAAGAAAGCGTCGTTTTGCGATGTTTTCTGAAGAGGTAAATTTTTCAATAAGCCTATTTTTTTCTTCTTTATCTTAGTTTCATTAAATTTCTACCCTCAAAGTGCTTAATGCTTTAGAAGCTTACACTTGATCAGAAATATCCATTCTAAAATGAAATAAATATTTTTATCTCAATTTCCCCCTAAATTATCTGGAATTTACGAAAGATTTTGATTTACGAGTGAATTTTCTATGCAGTTGAAAACCGCCAAAAAGTTTTGTAAAATTTGGTGGAGCGATTCGAAACATCTGGTAAATGTCAAAAATTGAAACATACATGTTCAGTACTACGAAACAATTTTCCAACTGCCAGAAATGCAGAAAATAAGTATCAGTCTTCAGATTGCGCCGATTTATTTTATTAAATGAATTTTTATTGAATTGTTACGAGGGCTATTCAGAAAGTAACTTACGTTTTAGAATTTCAAAAAAAAAAAAAAAACCCCAAATGAACGGAAACATTTTTTATTACTTGCATTTGAAAGGCACATTGTTCATCTATTTTTCAACATAATCTCCGTATAATTAAGACACTTATCATAAAGGTACACCAGCGTGTTAATTCCATTGTCATAGAATTTTGCCGCCTGACCCAGGTAGCACAAGATATTGTCTTATATCATAAAATTCGAAAAAGTAATATTGTACAATTCCTTTTCCCAATATTGAAACAGTGTAAAACGTAAGACTTTTTCAATACTGTACAATGTTTTTTCCATAATATTGGATAATGTCATATAATACTGTATAATAATATACCATATTAAATAATATTGTACTATACTGAATAATATTATATAATATTGTATAATGTCATATAATACTGTATAATATTACACCATATTAAATAATATTGTTCTCTACTGAATAATATTATATAATATAATAATATAGTGAATATTTTAAAAATACATTTTAGAAGTATAGAAAAATATTAATCACTTAATTCCTAAGTGCTGAACTTACGGATAACACTTTGTTGTATTTGAACAACTCTACTTACAGCGAGCTTTGAACCCGGGACCTTTTGCTTAGCATACCGGCAACTTACCACTGAGCGAGAGCGACGGATTGTGTAAACATTATTATTTAAATGAACATTTTGTAAAATATTTTTTCAAACATATTATTCAATGCTGATTAATATAGTGTTACGGTATCATTGTGCTGCCATCTGTCGACTGTGAGAATAACTTCACCTTAAAATATTGAACAATGCTGATACATATAGTGTCAAAGTATTACCATGCTGCCATCTGTTGACGGAAAGAATAACTTTATCTTAAAATATTGAACAATACAGATAAATGTAAAACTCATAATATCTTTTTCGCTGTATTGAATAGTATCATATAATATTCAGCATCTTAAAGAATAATTGTTCCAGTAGAGTTTTTTGAAATAAAACGTTCAATCGAGTGATATCCTGAGTTAAAATGAAGATTTTTATAAAAAACATTGTTTTTATATTATTTGCAAAAATTTAGTTTCTCGGAAATACTGATACATACAATATAATACTTTGTTACGGTATTCAGTGTTCCTCGGTGTTCATAATATTGTGTAACATAGTGCAAATATTATATAATATTTCTGTGCTACTGGGGGAGACTCAAAACATGCACGGACGCCTGCATGCTGTTCCTCACCATCGTCGAAGCGCTGTGTTGCGAGCTGGGTCTTCATGTGTGAAAACAAGTCAAAATCGCTCGGAGCAAGATCCGGACTGTACGGTGTATGACCAAATGACCCCATTCGAACTCGAGAGCTCTTGGATGGTTTCGGATGGGAGCTGTTTGGTCATATAAAGTAGTGGCTGAGAGCCTCGAAGCAGCGAGGTGGCAGGGGCAGTGCTGAGCAAAGTGCGTGCTGGCCGCGGACCCGCCCGGAGGGTGGAAGAGAGCGGTTAGTGAGTAACGGATTTTGAAGCACCGAAGTGAGATTCATTTCAGTATTTGAACAAATCAGATACCATATGCGAGTTGAACTGTTTATATTTTTCAGGATCTCAAAGCAAGGTTATGACACCTCAAAATGCCAACGCATTGCAATTGAACAGCTGGCTAATCAAAAAAGTTCTTAAATAGGACACAAATGACGAAAACGTTTTATACTTAGATTAATGTTTTAAGCAATTTTAGCACTACGCTTATTTTTTTAATATATGATATATTTCGAAGATTATAGAAGCTCCCACTAAATTAAGAACGAATATCAAAAAGATGATGGAAGCCGTTTCCATTTTCATTCGTGAATCAGGACTTAACAATATCGGCTGGCAGCAAAACATAACAGAATGGGTGAAAACTCTACTTAAATATTCAAACTTCTCATTTCGCAATAAATAGACCGAACGCCACCCCATGTCCCTGTGCCTGAAAAAATTAAACTGTACAGCTTACTCTTTAGTGCAACGAATAAGACATACGTGTTGCAGTTGAAATAAATTGCAAACGTGCAAGCAATAAATAGACAGAAGATTCTCTCTATAAAGGTGCATTTTTCCTTAGAGATAACCTATCAAATATATACAGACTTAATTGTTTAGGATGATTGATTGGTTAAGCTTTCCGTTTGGGAGCTGTACTAGAGTTAGAGTTATGAGTAAGGGCAGACTTCAGAATTTTAAACCGTTGCCAAATGACGAGGACGAAATTTGAGCTAGGATCTCTCTGCAAGGAAACAAGAGGAGGTTTGGCTCACCCTCGACGGTGAAATCGCGTATCAAGCCCACTCACCTTGGATCTTTGGAGGAATCGAGGTTCGAACCCGTGACTCTGCCACTCATTCGCAGTGTTTATCAATTAATTGAATCTATAATATAAACACCGTCTAGAGCCTCTAACGCTCCAGGAATGTGGACGTGGCTACGTGTCAAAAGTTGCTCGCCCAGAAAAGGGGTTTCTTTTCTTAGAATTCGGAGAGGGGGAACAAGGATTTTTCAGAATTCGGAGCGGTTTTCGAAGGGGGAAGTGAATTTCCCTTATCTTTGAAAGAGGAAGCGTTCAAGTATTGTTGGTAAACAATATGGATAGAGAAGATCTCACTGCAAGGAAACGAAGGTTAGCAAGAGAGAGATTTTTCACGATGGAGGGAGAGACAAAGACAAGAGACATTAAACAGAATTCAAACCGCTAATATTTAATTAAGTAGAATTAATTTATTTTTCCACTTCTCGGAGATCTTTACGATCATTTTTTTTCAAAGAAGGTTCTTTCTTTTTCGAACTTAATTTTGGAATTGAATATTTATATATTTTGCAAAGCGAAAGTTAGTGTCAATTGGTTCATCATTTCTGTTTTTCATGCTTTTTTACTTTCTCGTATACGAAGTATACAAACAGAAAATATTGTAATCGTCAAAAAATTCGAACTCGAGATTTTGACGAATCTCCACGTTTTAGACCTCCCTCAGTCCGAAAAACACAATTTTGGAATTATGTCTGTCTGTGTGCCTGTCTGTCTGTGAACACGATAACTCGAAAACTATGAGAGCTACGGGGATGAAATTTGGTATGTGATCTTTAAACATAATTTGTAGATTTCAAATTTTGGACAAAATCCGTCAGCGGGAAGTCTGTCTGTCTGTATGTCCGATGTCATGTGAACACTATAATTCAAAAACTTGAATAGCTAGATAGATAAAATTTGGTACACAGATTTATCGTCCTGAATGTAGGTCCGTATAAAAGTTTGGGCCAAATCCGTCAAAAGGTTGACTGTCTGTCGGCCTGTATAATTTGCCATCGAAACCAATCCGCTATCTCCACGCGCATGCGTACGGAAGCAATCGTCTGTGCTCGCGAAAGGAGCGAATTACGTCAGTTTGTCCTTGAGACGGCAAGAGTGAAACCTAGCAGTGTGCGATAGATGCGTTTTAATCGGTACGCATCTCTTTGAATTCTATACCTACACATTTTTTCAATCACTATAATGAAAAACCTTCCATGGACGAATGATTGAGCATCTGGGACCAGTTGGAAGGCAGAGTTTATTGGACATCTTTAACCTATCATGGAGAGATGGGAGACTTCCAAGGGATTGGAAAAGAGCCATTATAATCCCTATTAAAAAACCAGGAAAGGAGGCTGGCTCACCAGAAAGCTATAGACCTATAGCCCTTACGAGTATCATCTGTAAAATAATGGAGAGAATGATTCTGGCTAGGCTAAAATACTTTCTCGATTTGAACGACCTATTGGATGGGGCCCAGTACGGATTTAGGAGAGGTCATGGCACCACAGACCAGGTCCTTTATATGTGCCAGAAGATCAGGGATGCACAAAACAATAAGCCTACAAATCATTCTATAGCGGTCTTCTTGGACCTGTCAAAGGCTTTTGACCGAGTGTGGAAGCACAAACTGATTATCAAACTGCATGAATATGGAAGGATCAATGGCAGGGCACTGGCATGGATCCACGACTTCCTGGGGAGACGAGCCATTAGGGTTAAATATAATAATACCCTCTCTGACAGCTATAAAATAAGCCAGGGTGTCCCTCAGGGGTCGGTGTTGAGCCCTATTCTTTTCGCCATTTATCTGACTGGTATTGAGGAGTTACTAACCAGAAGGTGTGAGGTTGGGATATTTGCGGACGATATAGTTTTATGGAAATCGGGAGCTCAAATGGAAGAGATTGAGTCCGATGTGAATTTGGCCTTGGGAGACCTAAGAGAGTTTGCTGATCATCACAAACTAATCTTAAATGCCAATAAGTCATATGTCAGTTTTTTTACAACAAACAAAAAATTGTATAATTACGAACCTAGAGTTAGGTTCGATGGACAAAATATCAGTACCGTAAAACATCCTAAATATCTGGGGTTTTTATTAGACCCCGAATTCACCTGTAATAAACATATAGAAAGCTTGATCACTAAGAGTAGAAGAAGACTTAATATTCTCAAATACATTTCGGGTAGAGATTGGGGCGCTAATGCTGAAACACTTAGGACTACTTACATTGCCCTTATTAGACCTATTTTGGAATATGGATTGCCTGTTTATTTTTGCGCTTCTGATTCCAACTTACAGAAGCTAGAAAGAGTGCAGCTGAGTGCGGCTCGCATCATCACAGGATTGAGAAACAGTTGTCCAAATAAAATTGTATTGTATGAGGCAGATTTGCAGCCATTGAGATTCAGAGGAGGAGCTGGCTTGGAGAAATATTTTAACAAACTTATAAGCTACGGTTCTCACAATCGCACCTCGTTGTTTTTACGAGGGTGGAAGAGCAACCAAAGGTTGAAGAAAAACAGTCCTATGAGCCTAGCTACAGAGTTGAATCTAATTAGCCGGGAGGTTGAATGTCACTCCCTAAAAAATTGTATTAATCCATCGGAAGGACTATTGGGAGTATTCTTCCATACAGAACTACAGCAGGCTGTAAACAAAGCTGATACAGTTCCGGCTCTCATGAAGCAGATGGCGCTCCAGTTAATCAACGAAACCCCTGGAGTGGATATCCAGATTTACACAGATGGGAGCAAAAATGAAGAAAATCAATCCGGGAGTGGGATATATATTAAGACTCCCAGAGAAGTCAGAAAAATTAAATTGAGAAACCCGGATAATTGCTCGGTGTTTAGAAGTGAACTGTTGGCTATTGAGGCCGGACTCGAGGCCATTTTGAATGAAAACAACTACAGGGCGGTATGGATATTATCAGACAGTCGAAGTTCAATACAACACTTGAAAGACTGGAACAACGTGGGCGATCGTACTAGCATATCTATACTCAAATTACTTAGACATATAGGCGTGGATCATGAGGTGCACCTCCAATGGATACCCTCCCACGTGGATATTTATGGAAACGAGGTTGCTGACGATTTGGCGAAGCAGGGCACGGCTGAACCTTTGTGTTCAACCCCCTCTTTAACATTTGACGAGATTTATTCCATCAGAAAAAACAAAGATTTAAAGACGTGGAGGGTCCCTTCATCCCATGATTGGTATAAGCGGAGCAGTCCTGGTGGCTCCATTGGCCTTTCCTGTGACAGAGCAGACCAGACGGCGCTGTCCAGATTTGTCAGCGGTCACCTGAGGAGTTGCTCCTTCAGCCACGGTAACAAAGTTTTTCCGGTCTGCGCAAAGTGTGGAGTAGCGAGTGCGTCCCCAGAGCACATCCTCTCTTGTCTTCGCCTATCTAGGGAGACTTTCGAGACGGATCCTTTGCTTGCTCTCGATTTCTTGAGGGTGAGTGGGCTCATGGATGGTGTCTAGCTGCCGCTAGACAGAGAGGGATTAGTAACAACAACAACAACAAAACCTTCCGATAGTCATTGGATTCTGGATAACAGTGGGTTCGAACTTTTTTAGCCACGCGAGGGAAGGAGAAACGGTACCTTTTGGGGGAAGTATACGAGAAAGTTTAGGGGAGAACACTCCCGCTGGTTTTATTTCTTAAGCACTGACAGTCAGATCTGAGATATTGTTGGCAAGCTAAAAGCCCGTCTTAGACGGGCACAAATATTCTAGTTAGAGATAAAAGCAGTGGCGGTTTGCTGCAGAGGTGCTCGCCTCGTACGTCGAGATCATATGTGACCTCAAAATCTATTCGACGGTTATTTTCAGTGCTAAGCCGACCGGTAATTAACGACATTGGTTAGAGGATGGGCCTCAGAACAACATTGCGCCTGTGGCCTCATATTGCTAAAATCTGCCACTGGATAATAGTGGTAAAATATGACTTCAAACCAGCGGGAGTAGTCTCCCCTAAACATTCTAGTATACTTTCCCAAAAAGGTGCTGTTTCCCTTCCTCCCGCGTGGATAAAAAAAATTCGAACCTACTCTAATCCAGAATCCAATGACTTTTTCATTGTAGATTAAAGTGATTCTAAAATATTTACGTAAACAATCAAATTCAGAGATGCGTGCGATTAAACGCGAACCGATTTTCTACTGTTAACGTCTCAAGGACAAAGTTGTATAATCCTACCGCGTTCACAGGCATTGCTACCATAGACTGCTACAATACGCATGCGCATGGGGTTCATTTCAAAAGGGAAAAAGTATGCGATTATACAGACCGTCAGACAGTCAGTCCGTTGACGGATTTGGCCCAAAATGTTTTACGGACCTACATTCATGACCATAAAACTGTGTACCAAATTTTATCCATCTAGCTATTCAAGTTTTTGAATTATAGTGTTCACATGACATCGGACATACAGACAGACAGACTTCCCGCTGACGGATTTTGTCCAAAATTTGATAGAAACCTACAAATTATGTTTAAAGACCACATACCAAATTTCATCCCCGTAGCTCTAATAGTTTTCGAGTTATCGTGTTCACAGACACACAGACAGACATAATTCCAAAATTGTGTTTTTCGGAATCGGGGAGGTCTAAAACGTGGAGATTCGTCAAAATCTGGAGTTCGAATTTTTTGACGATTACAATACTTTCTCTTTGTATACTTCGTATACGAGAAAGTAAGAAGCAAAATAGTTAGCTATCTGCTAAGCATACAATTAAACTGCTGTAATAAAAGTATATTATGTGTTTTGCCGTTGATCTCGTTTCGTGACAAATTGTTTGTGATGTTGAACATTACAGCTGAGCACTTTTATCGTTCAATCTATCTTAGTTTGTAAAGTATTTAATTAGACACACAAGTTGTTGAATCGTACAATGATTATTGATACATTTCAAGTGTGAAACTTTGAATCTGTTCTGTATGTAAAAGGGAGAACCCTATCATCAATAATGCACGGGTATGTGAATAGCGCATCTCTTTTTTACGTTTAGTACTGTTCTCAAATTGAACGAGGAAACGCTGATTTCTAGAGACTCTGCCTAGACAGTGGCAATAAATAACGTTCTAAATATGGAATTAAGAAAGAACTATTTGGCAGAAATAGTCCATTAAGGATCTTTTTCTTAGTAAATTGAAGGCTGATAAATTCCCAAATCCATTAATCTTGGAAGTCTGGTAAATGGAATGGGGATATAATGTGGTGTGTGGAATGGTACGAGTAGTCTGCACTCCAGGCATAAACGAAGGATGTCTCAAGGGTATCCTTAAAGCAGAAATTGGATTTGTTCATCTTTCGTAAAAATAAAAAGCATTAGGGCATGTTTTATAGAAATTTGGTGGATATTTCACGAGCTCACCTCTGCCAAATAATTAGAAGTCTGCACATTTTCAGTCCTGGCATTTGAGATGCACGGAATCGTATACTGATTGGCATTTGAGATGCACGGAATCGTATACTGATTGTTATGAATAATGTCCTATTATTCATAACAATCAGTTTACGATCAGTTATCAATGTTTATAATGTCCTATAAACCTATGCGAAGGCTTCACAAATCACGTCTAGGTTGAAGGACGACGCCCAGAATGTGATTCGATGGACTTTTTTCTTTCTGAGTACTGATTTCTAAGCAACTTTGTATATAATTAGCTACATTAAAAACATTGGCACCCAGTGATGATGTGGTGGTGTGTGAGAGTTGAACACATCAATAGACGCTTCTGTGTAATTAAAATAATTTATTTAACATAAACAACAAATTTAAAATGTTATGACATGACGACTATATATGTTCGGGTAAGTCCATGGACTCCAGAATACAGACGAAGGAAACATCAGCCGCCGGAGCAAACGGGTGTAAACAACCTGAGAAGAAAAAGGCAAGAGAGAGTTCTCGGTTGAGCGTCTCATTTCTCTAATATCAGCAACCAGTTGATCAGATTTTAGTCAAGGCTCTAAATTGCTGGTCTCGCTGTGAGCATCACTTCTACTTTCACTAGAGATGTCCGGAACAATGTGCCGTTCATTTACGAAAATAATCGATATCGACGAAAGTTGATACCATTAAAAACTGCATTTTAAAATTTGTATTTTTTTGTATCGTTATATATCTTTATATTACTAATAAATGTTCACCAGATGAGACATGATCATATCCTTCTAACGGTGGTATTTGTTTTATTATGCAAGAGTAGGTAAGAGAACCAATTTTTTTAAAGAAGTAATATTAATATCTGATTTGGTTTTATTCATTGATTCGATTCCCAGAAGAGCCAGCTCAGCACTTTGGTTTTAGAACATAAATTGACCCTGAGAGTAGAGAAAACTCCAAGGCACAGAGAATTGGTTGACAGTTGGCGCATATGAATCTCATATTGTTTCTCTGATCTGGCTAATAGTGTATGTGTTTCGTCCATGTTTGGTGAATTGCAGGAAGAGCAAGTTAAGATGTACAAAGAAATATTTAATTTCCAAGCTCCCGCAAAAATAGTGTCAATTCGCAGAAATGTTTCCGAAATACAAGTCTTATAGATATAAACGTGTAAATTTATATCTCGAAGCGTAAGTCAACAGCATGCAACGAAATCTCATTAGTTGCTAAAGATTTAAAATCACTTTTACCATAGCTTACTAATTTCGACTTGTATTTGAATTAAGTCAAGTCTTTTCATTTCGGTATTTCATGCTGAAATATCCGTAGAACCTGAGTAGATCCACAGTTTACTCTTTTCGACTTGTATTTAAATTAAGTCAAGACTTTTCATTTCGGTATTTGATGCTGAAATGTCCGTAGAACTTGAGCATATCTTGATGAGAAGCCGAGAGGATTCGCTGTGCTTGAAGATAACGTCATGCTATTGTAACTTTAAGAGTTCTGTTTCATGGTAAGTTGGGGAAAAAAAAAACCCAACCTCACAAGAGATGGTCATAAAATGCAACTTTTTTTTCTTATCTCGGCTTTCAAACTTGGCTCTTAAATATTTCAGTAAAGACGGCCATTAAAAGCAGCTGATCGGACAGTCAACAATGTAAACATAAACTTTTGCAAATATTTAACGAAAACAGCGTTTAGTGCAAACAGAGAATAAAGCGTCACCAGGCCTTCACAGTTTGCAAAATTTCGTCAGAATATTCATATTTTATTTTAAAAATATCAGTATTTTTTACAAACTGCCTATTTCCACTTTCAAAGTTTCTTTTGAATCATAAATTTAAAAAGAGAACCGATGAAATATCTCTAAAAATGCAACGTAGCCTGTATTTTAATACTTGCGAATAAACGCTACTGTTTAATACATTCATCTTTTATGAAGACATAAATAGATGTGATTTTATAAGAATTGAAGAAAAAATAAAGACTCTATAGATTTGGTGTTGTTCAACGGTTCAGTTTCTTCCTATAAGAATGTATTGAACTAAACCTCTAAATGTAGAAAACATGAAAAGAATTCCTTACGAGTTTCTGCTTTAAATATTAAGCTTTTGCGTTGAGGCTGTTGAACCCGATCTTCTGTTTTTTTGTCTGTTTTTTTTCTAAATTCACGGATAATAATAGACAGATTCACCAACTTCGGTTGAACGCGAGAATGACTTGTTTTATGACTGAATATAAACTTTGCTTAAGCGGTTATGCAGTTTTATGTCATAAGAATTCTTTATGGCAAGTATTTACCGAAAAGTTAGAATTTCATTGTAACAAATAAAAGCCCGTTCTGTCTCTTGGAGTGGCTGAAAGAAGTGTAAAAAGAAACGAGGAATTTAAATGAAAAAGGAATATGTTAAGCTTTCTTTCCTTTAGCAGTGACCCTTCATTAACAATAATTTCCAAATATTGATAAATAAAAACAGAAAATGGTTTTTGCATAAAGAATGGTTTTCACTCTTGATAAGAAAAAATGGAGCTGATAATCTTTAAGTCATATTGAACTTTTCGATACATTTCGCTTATCATTAATTGTAAATTTGATTGATCAGCTAATGATCATTTTAATATAATTAAGTTGGTTTCGATTTTTAAGATTTCTATAATAATTACTTGCAAATTATATACAAAATAAACTTTATCAATTCTGTTGTTACCTTTAAAATGATGAGTATGCATTATATTTATATTTTTATTGTATTTAACATCTATATATATAAAACGCTAAGGCGGAAAAGGACGTGGCGGAAAAAGGGGGTTAATTTCTCTTTTTTCGATGAAAACGTCTGTTACCAAACAAAACCGGAAACTTCCGCCATGTTAGGCATAACTTCATAGGAAGAGCCTGTTACTATATTCGTTCTGGTGTAAAATAACTTTTTCTGGCAAAAAATGAGTTTAAGAAGCAGAGTTCACAATATTTCTAACAATATAATGAAACTTTGGATGAAATGATTCACAAGAGATCAGTTACAATGAAGCAGATGGCTTATGGGAGTCAGAGGACGTTTAGGTCAAACTCAAGATAGTTTAAGTCAGCGACTTGGGTTTTTCTAAACAAAAAGTTTGGATCAAAAACTTGCAAATAAATTTTTATCAAACCTTCCCCTCAATCTAAAATTCAGTAATCTTTAAAATTCCAAACTACTATATAAATGACAGTTGAAATAAGAAATGGGAAAATAAATTTTTTGTTAGATTTTATTCCTTTTTCCAAACATGGTATATTATCCGATAAATTTAAAATAACTACTAATGTAAATTCCATCTCTCCAATTTACAAGTGTTCTAAATTAAGAAAAGAATAAAAACCTGGGAGGATTGCAATCAACGCAATCCCCCTGGGGGTTGGCGAGATTTAGCAAGCAGGGGGGGGGGGCAGAGCCACCTAGTATTTATTAATACAATTTTTGCTAGTATCAAATTTATCAATATTTTATACACCAATACATTTAGCAATATTAATTACTAAGATGTTAAAATTTCAATCTTACTATAATACTCAATAAAATTCTTAAATACATGAATTTATCAAACTAAAAGCTCTGTAACTGAATGCAGCACTTCTTTTTGTTCATTATAGCTTCGCATCAACACGGATTCTTATTTACGAAATTAATTTTTTAATCAAAGCTAATTTTCATACCTTTTTCGATTGTGACTGACCTGTTTGATTAGGAAGTAAACTTCATTCAAGAAATAAACAAACCGCTAAGGCAAATGTTTTTAAAAGGGTAATTTCGCTCTTCATATTTTGTGTTGTTTAATGCTGCAAATATTTTCTATAAATCTATGACTTTTCATATCATTTAGTTCAAGCATTCTGAATAAAAAGCTAAAATAACTTTTGGGTGCATTCAAATATGAAATTTCTTTTTCATTTACTATAAGCATCTAGCCGAGTTCTATAGCAATCACTTATATGCAGCAGTACTTATTTTCTGAAACCGAGAAGTTTGTGTTGCATAAAAATATTTTAGAATTGTCTTCTACTGAATTGATTGCTATAATAATATCTTCTTTATGGTAAAGTACATTAATTTTAAATGTGTTTGGTATTCATTTTCATTTTTTTCTGGAATATCTATGTATATTTACAGTAGTAACACAAAAAAGAGGAAGATTAAAAGATTATTATTCATATAAATTGTGTCCTCTTAGGTATACGAACCTCTATGTTTTTCATTTGGTATTCTAGTGTAACTATCGACTATGTAATCCTTCACTATCTGTTTCTTTATCTCCACATTTAATGAAAATGAGCAGCTTATATGCGAGATTTTGCAATATTCCGCAGTGCTCGTTTGTTCAATCTGAAAATTTGCCACCCATGACAACTTTTGAATTTTTTCGCGATTTCATAACACTCAAATGCAAATTATATATTACAAGCAGCTTCTAATGCATTATTTTAGGGAAGAATCTTACTAAGAGAACACTTTTAAGCTTGGCGTTCCGCAATCACACTTCCCCAGATTTATTTCCTCTCCATGAAACGACGTTTTCATCTAACTTTCTCTAAAGAGACGAGCGCATTTATTCCGAAGTGGGTTTACTGAGCATTCCTTGCTCTTTGGCTTAGGGCTTTCGAAACAGTTTACTGCAGGCGAAATAAAAAAAATCAAGTTGATGCAAACAGAATGGAGAAAGAAAACCACCACATCAACTGCAATTGTGTGAGGTTCGCGGAATGCAAATATATAAGAAAAGGCGGAGGCCATCTTATCCGATTCGATTCTGAGCAGGGATGAAATTCTCCCCTTGCATTTTGCTGAGCGGTGTTCTTCAGGGGTAGACGGAAAATGGAAGAGGGTGACTATGGCTTGAATCTATCAGACTTTGTTTTTTGGGTGGACTAAACAATCAAAAAATTTCTTGCAGGTCTCCGCCTTTGTACATAAAATGCGTTTGAGGCAAATAAACGATATCTGCTTTGTAACAGTGTTTTTGCTACAAATTTTATTGAACTCAAATGCTGAATTTATTGGAAATAAGGCGGACCTCCAAAATATGTTTTAATGCTAAAAGTTTCAGGTATAAAGCAATAAAGGATTGCGACCAAAAGGGAACATTTTCTTACACCAATTCATAACATTTCCTAGACAAGATATCAGGACTCTCAACCATTCAAGTTTCTTGCAAACACAAAACAAATTAAACTCAAATGTTGTATTTATTAGAAAAAAGGCGGACCTCCAAAAGTGATTTTAATGCTAAGTGTTTAACATAGAAATATGGAATGGTTTCAGGTATAAAGCAATAAAGGATTGCTGAAAAAGGGAACATTTTCTTGCATTATAGGGTGCAACAATTCATAACGTTTCTTGGACAAGATAGCAGGACTCTCAACCATTCAAGTTTCTCGCAGACACAAAATTTTGAAACGGCTTTTGTATTAAATATTAAGGATATACAATATATATTACATGCACTGCTCAGTCAAAATAACAGGAACCCGAAAATATTCTTAGCACTATATGAGAATAAATGCTATTTGCTATAAGATCTGATATTTTGTGTTATTTCTAAAAGGCGCTTTGACGCATATTGTGCACTTATTGTAATAGATTCAAACTATCTGTTTCACTTTCGCATTCTATTTGCTTTTGCAGAAACGTTGCCGCCAAATTTATTCCCCCTCTATATACGGGTATGTTTATATTCGTAAGTCCATAAAGATTCAAAGAGACCTCGCCTGTTTCTACCGATCACATTTGTTGAGGTTTCCGGTTACATTTCTCTTACTTTGTCCGAAAGCTTTCGCTAAAGTTTATGGGAGTTGGAATAAAAATTCAAAAGACAAATAGAAAGGCAAAGCAGACCTCATCTTCAGATCGGAGTGACTGTATAAAAGTAGGGAAAAAAAAAGAACATTCGACTGAAGCATGGGCAGGAGCGAAACTGTTCCATTCCGTTTTACTGAGAGTAATTCCTTAGAGGTGGATAGAAAAATCGAAGGGGGGCCTATAGTTTAAAAATGTCGAATTTCTTTTTTGTGTACCTAAACCGACGGAAGGGAAAAAAATCCCAAAGTAATACTTTCTAGTGAATAAAGAATTTTTCAAAACTATAAATTTCGTTTGTTTTGTGTATCTTTTATACGTCACGTATTTTGTTATTTTTAATGTGGAAATTAAGATAAAAAAATTAACGATAAGACATAGAGTATGACTTTGAGCTACATAAATGTTATAATATATTTAAAAGAATATTAGTAATATTAAAAATGCATTATACAGAGGCTGTTCGTACATTTTTTAGACGATATTTATGGAAATTACAGAAGTATTTTACATATGTTTTTGTGTTTTAAATGTTTGATAACCCTTATTCTTAACTATCTTCCTGCATCGTAATTTCCAAGAAAATAATGTCTGATGTAGTTTCGGAAGAGGTATTTTGTGCCATTCCTCTTCGACAGATTTAGAAAGTCCACAAAGAGTTGTAGGTGGACGTCTGGGTAATGCGCTTTCTAAAAGTCCAAAAACGGAAAAATCCGTGCGTGATACATCAGGAGATTTAGCAGAAAGATTAGTGAAGGATATAGTTTTAATACCCATTTGTTGTTCCATTTTTTCCAGAAAATTTACAGCGGATTGTGATGTGTGGCTGCTTGCTTTGTATTGATGCAATTCCTCTTATTGATGGCATTGTAGGTAGAGAGATGATATTTCATACTTGAAGAATGGGGATAAAATACGTTCCTGATAGTATGGGAAGTTGATCTTAACATTTTTCTCCTCTCTCTTCACCTTTATTTTGCCATTACCCATATGAAAATCAGCAACAATCACAAATAGAAAAACTTTCTTTAGATTATTTGCACCATGTTTTAAGATATTTCTCCTCTAATGATAATAAATTTATCTTTTTTCCTTGAAGTCATTTAAATAGACCCAAGCTTCATCTATTGTTACAACATTTATCCAATTTTCTCCCGATAAATGATGTTCATAAAGAATTCTGCAGCTTGTTCTACGTTCAGCGATATTATATGCAGAAAGAAGAACATCGTATTTTTTTTTGGCCTTTTTAAGATTCAAATCAGTGTTAATAATTTGTTTACTTTTAATACTGAGCATTTTAAATATTCTGCAGTAAACCTTTGATTTGATGGATTAGAGGTAATTATTTGAATAATTTAACAGAGCATGTTTATGTATGAATTATAAATTTATTTATATCAAATACATATTTTAAAGCTCAATTGAATATAAAAGATTTCAGACACAGCTTCTTACAAGCAAGCAGTGCAGTTACATGGAAGGAAGAGTAACGTTAACATATTTGTGTCGTAAAATTAAAATTATAAAAATCTTTCATGCGTTAACTCTCTGACTACAGATTTTTGACGTGAAGACGTCTTTCCGCTCGTTGCAGCGATAGTCGGTCGAACTTTCTTGTGTGACAAAATACCGTCAGATTTGAATCGCTAATAACTACGAGACTAATGATGCGAAAAGAATGGTTGATCCCACAACGGATAGATCATATTTGTAAGAGTTTGTCTCATAGTATTTGTTTTGCCTGCGACGTCACTGTACCAGTGTAGGCACATGCGCGTGATTGTTATCAATTAGCTTTATGTAAGGTTATAAATAAGTGTAGCGTGGAGTAGTATAATGGTTACAGAATAGATAAATCACAAGTTTATCGCATGTAGCAAGGGTCTGTGGTAGCTTGCGATTTATCTATTCTGTAACCATTATACTACTCTGTGTAAATATTGTTACAAAGCTATAAAGTCGTTTCCCTGAGATGCTAGACTTGGCGACAAACTTGGCGACACATTTGGCGACCTTGGCGACAAAGAGAATTTTCTAGAAGGACCTCAAACTTTCCACCTATTTCTACTGGTTTCATGAACTTTCTAGAGATTACGTCACTTCCTACGTAATGAAGTCACTTCCTGTTGAAAAGTATAAAAGCAAGCTCTCGAGCCAAGAAGAGTCAGTTGGAATTTGACCTGCAAGCAAGCTGGTGAGTTAACAAGAAACCTTTGAGCGCTGTGTTGAGATTTATTGGTAGTCTCTGTTGTGAATTTTTACTAGTGCTGTGTTAATACTTGTGATACGTTTCTTTGCTTGGGAATATTTGTAAAATAAAGAGCTTTATTTTTTTAATCCTGCTTATTGGATTGCATTCAAGTACACCCACAAAGCAATTTTGTTACAATATTGTATTAAAGAGATTGATAATTAGATTGCATATTAATAAGAAACACTTGTTTTGTGATTTTATCCCGACGTTCTCACGAAAAATCTACGGCGCGGACCCGAACCGCACCTTTCTTATGTTTTAAAACGCTATTTTGATGCAGCATTCACAAACATGTTCAAATACCGTTGAACCAAGCGAATTGTTATTTATGTGCAAGGCGTTATTAGTATAATACGATTCGACGTTGTAATAGTACTGAGTAAACGGAATAGCTCGCGAAAATTGCAACAGAACATAGAATTGCTCCCTACTGGCGGAAATCGCTGGAAAGCAGTCAGACTGTTAATAGATATTTTAAGTTAGAACAGTATTTTAAATTTTCTGCCCAATTTTTAGAATTTTGAAGTGTAGCACCAAATGGTTTTGCAAGAAAAACCCGAGTAGTGAAACTTAGCTTCATTCTTGATTGGGAAATGAGACAGGTTGAAATATGACGGATCAAAATATAATTTGTATTACACTAAAAATCTGCTCTAGTTGCCTAAATTAAGATAAACATTATGATTTAACCCTATGAGCCCTATCCCGCCTCAAACCGCCCATTCGACAGACATCGCACTCGGGAGCGGTTTCAGGAGACTGGGTAAATTTTTTAAAGAAAAATGTAGTTCCTTTCTTTGTTGACAATTTATCGGGCAACCATAGGTGTCGACCTCCTGGAATTTCTGTAACGAACGTGACGATTCCATTCTGTTTTTGTGAGCAAAATTCACTCCAGGTTTTGAGGCAATGGAATTCTCACTCTAGTCGGGTTCAGAGAGTTAAGCAAGGATTTTTGAAAAAATAAAACATGTAATTTTTATTTCATTAATTCATTTTGTTTATAAAGTAACCAGTTGTTTTAGAAGCACTAGTATTATTCGAAAATTCCACGAGTTTTTATTCTTTCAGAAACTTTTTTTAATGCTAACTTATTTTAAATGAGCCTTCATGGTTTATCGGCCTAATCTTACGATAAATAACATTTTTCGGAAAACAAAACATTATCGTTATTTTTTACCGTCTGTTGTTCACAGCTGAATCCATATTTGTGAGGGAAAAAATGATAAGTCGATAATTAAAGTGTTGTTTTAACGCCAAATTTGACAAAATTTATTGCATATTATGATTTAGCTTTCTTTATGATCGTTCCTTTGTAAAATCCCCGTTTAAACATTGTTTTCAAAGGAGATATAATCTGCCTCTTTCTCAAACACGTTCTGAATCTTATTTTATATCTCTATTACAGTGTTGATCGGCAAACACGTGTCATGCATTAATTTCATTTTTTATGTTGGCAATGAATATGTTTTATAGATCCATTAGTTAATTGAAAGATACTGAAAACTTCACTTACTGCGCACACAAATTAATTTAAAAATAAAAATATTTTACAATTTTCTATACTTATATAATATGATAAAACACCTAAAAAAAATCGAATTTTCTTATTTTTCATAAAATATAAAGGTTAACTTTCAGTCTACTGTGCCCACTTACTTCGTTCCTCTTAGGATGGCCAACTCTCTGCCGCCAAGAATGGAGAGGAGAGGATATTTGTTTTGGTTGAGCAGTGATGATTTTAACGAGCGAGATGTGCGCATGCACGGAAATTGATCTGTTCATCGGTGTTCTGCGCATGGCGCGATATTTCGATTCGTTTTGATTGGTTTGTTCCGTTGATCTGTTTCATATGATTGGTCGATTCAATCGAATTTGTTTTGTCGGTTTGATTTTCGTCTGATTTTATCATTTCGTTACGTGCGCTTCGTACAGCTGTTGTTGATTATGGCATTGGTTCCCTTTCGAAGTGTGTGGACCAGGGACTGACAGCAAGCGGATATCAGTTCCTAAGTGTAAACAGCAATTGGGCAATTCAAATAGGTATGTGAAGTTTTAACTACATTTTTCTCGTTTTTGAACATTTTCAGTCACTTTTAGGTTCAGAATTGCGTATGTTATTCTGTGTTTCCGCTTCTCAATGAATAAGCGAAGCTACTAGTGTCCCGCTTTGTAGAAAGCGAAGCCGCTGATGTATTTTTAAGTTTAAAAAAATTGCCCGGTACGCGTTTGAAATGCCGAAGGCATTGCGTGCTCAATCGCTCCTTTTCAAATGAAGCATGCGCAGTGCAGCAATGAAAAGCGCACTGCGCATCCCAAACAGTGTTTGGCGCCAGAAAATCAAATTGCGCCAAGATAAATTGGCAAGAACCAAGTGGGCACCGTAGACTGAAAGTTTACCAATATAAAAATTTAAATTATTATATTTTATTAAAAATAATATAATACATAATAAAAATCAAATTATTGTATTTTATTAAAAATACGAGAATTTGGTTTTTATTAGAGATATAATTTAAATTATTTTATTTTTAATAAAATTTTATGAACAGCAGTTTCAAAAATATTGTTTGTTACAGAAATTTATTTTTAATTACGCAATTAAAGGAATAATCATTTTGTTTTTAAAAAATATGCTTTCTTTGGCGTCCTTTTCCTGTGTTTGTGCCTCAGTTGCGCAAATGCAGCCGTGCATTTAATTCTATGCAAAAACGGCCTGCTGCAATTTTTGTTTTTTCAAACTTATTGATCATATTTGGTATTCAAAACACCAGATTTCAAGCGATTCTCATTAGATCGTTCCCGGTGGCATATTTACAAACCCTACCCTGATAGAACTGAGGCAGGAAATCAGCCAATATCATTGGCTACGAGGGGCAGTGACGTCGTTTTCAGCTCTCGCACGTAGCGTATAAAAATCCTAACAAACGAGTCATCCTACTTTTCTCTGTTTTCCTACAGTTGAGCACAGAAAACATTCTTCCGTGGGTTGTAATATTTTTAAGCCAAAGGGTTATTTTTAAGGTTTGTGGTCCTAGCAACAGAAACCTAAACTAATTACAAGTCCGCATTCAATGGCTTGTTTTGCTATAATTTCCATACGAGAGCAAAGAACGACGTCATCGGCTCTCAGCGAAGCGAGCCAATCATATTATCCGATTTCCTGCCTCAGTTCTATCAGGGTAGGGTTTGTAAATATGCTTCCCGGTGACGAAGCATCTTTGGATTTAAATTGCTAATTTATTCAATTTTTATCCAACTTAAAGTCTTTTAATTTCAAGTTTGTTTAATGCCGACACTGCGCAAATCAACTGATGCAGAAGGGCATACGTCATGCTATTGTTTTAATAGAATGGTATTGTATGAAAAGTGTTAGTTTGATTTAGCGTCCCCCCCCCCTAAATTGGCCCAAAAGTGACAGCCGAAATGCCTTGCCTCAATTATTAACTGCAGGTTCATCGAGTTTTTTTAAAATTTCTTTTTACTTATGAAACAATACAAAAAATTAGGAGATTCTTTTCAGAAAAGAAAGCAATTTACAGTGTGTGAAGAAAAATAATTTTGTCAAAATAATATACAATCAAGCATTCTCAATTGGAAAAAATGCATCAAAAGAGTCCAAAACTACTTCTTTTAGGGGTGGGTTTATGCCGCTGTTTATTGGCTTCATAATTGTTATGCTTTAAGGTGATAATTAAAAAACTATTCCCCAGCAAGGATTATAGCTTTGTGAAAGCATAATTTATTGATTGATTGACTTACTCACTGGCCCAGCCTACCTGAAAAGGTATAAGGCCTAACACTGGACAGTGGGGAAAATAGACGACCACTGACAGCAAAACAAGGCCATGGGCTGTTTGGGGCAAGTAGAACACCCCTAGAACAAATGCAGGATAAGCGCAACCTCAACCAATCCTTTGCCCCCTCCAAAATGTATGTATACTGTACCCGTTAACAAGGGTGGGAATTAATTACTCAATACAATTACAGAAAATTTTTCTCTTTTTAACAATGTTGGTAAACAAAGCAATGCAATAAAAGGCACCATTAAAATTCCATACATATAAGGAGAAAAGAGAACATCAAATACAATAAACACACCAAGAAAAAGAAAACAAGATCACACAATTTAAAAATTTCATAATTTAAAAATATACTTTGCAGTTAGAACCCTTAATTACAATCAAACCAATTAACGCATAATACCTGCGTACGTAAAGCATAATGCGCGTGAAAGCCTAATACTTGCGTACTTGGAAAGCAGGAACAAATACGCAAATAATAATACGAATATTGTGAATTGCGTAAAATATCTCCATTATGAGCTGCCCATGCACAGACCCCTCACAAGGCGGCACGTCCCGTCATCCGTGATGGACCGTTAATCAGGCTACATCACCATTACTCTACCCCCTCCCCAAGAGGCCCGAGAACCTGCTTACTATTTAAGGCAACTTTTCATCCACACACCTGCGCTCTCCCCTGGAAATCAGAAAAACAAGAACACGGTAATTATTAAATAAATATTTTTGGAGAGATTTTCAAGTCGGGCAATTCTTTTTCCTGTTAAGGAAACTATTATCAGAATTTATATACACTGAAGAGCCAAAACATTATGACCATGTACTCAATAACGCGTTGCGCCTCCTTTGGCCTTCAAAACAGCTGCAACTCGCCTGGGCATAGATGCCCCAAGTTTTTGGTACATGACTGGAGACAGGTTGTACCAAATGTGCTAAGCAGCGGTCACGCAAATTCGACATATTCGGACATGGTGGTGTTTGAGCTTTGAGCTTCCGCTCCATGACATCCCAAATGTGCTCCATCGAATTAATTATCCGGCGAGTTAGGTGGCCAGGACATTGTGTGGAATTCATCAGCATGCTCCTCGAACCACTCGAACTCAATCCGAGTGTTGGGGGCATGGGCCGTTGTCCTGCTGGAAGATTCCATTTCCAGTTGGGAAGACAAACGCCTTGTAAGGGTGCAACTGATCCGCAATGATGTTCAGATAATTCGCAGCTTTCATGGTCGGTTCTACCAAAACTACGGGTCCCAGAGCCGCCCATGAGAACGTTCCCCAAAGCATAAAACCGCCACCACCAACCTGTGTATGACCTGCTGTACAAGAGGGGAGCAACTGTTCGCCTGGCAGACGGCGTACCCCGACACGACCATCGACGTGATGAATGAGAAATCGGGATTCATCCGACCATACAACTCTCTTCCACTCATCCATGGTCCAGTCTCAATGTTCCCGGGCCCACTGTAGGTGTAGTTGACGATGACGCTTGGTCAATAGAGGCACACGAGTGGGACGTCTGCTGCACAGTACCATATCCAACAGTGTCCGATGAACTGTGTGTTCCGAAACACTTGCGCTTGGATTTGCATTGTATTGGGCTGTCAGCTGCGCCACTGTCTGGCGCCGATTTTGCTTTACCAAGCGGGACAGTCTCCGAGGTCCTTTTTCTTTGATGACGCGTGGACGACCAACACCTTGGCGTCTACTGCTGGTCTCACCGTCATTTATCCACTTTGCATGAATACTAACAACGGCAGATCGTGAACAACCTACCAGTTGTGCAGTTTCGGTGATACTCGTTCCGAGTCTTCGGGCCATTACGATTTGCCCTTTATGAAATTCGCTTAGATCAGCAGCCTTTCCCATCACTCGCAAAAGTAAGTGCACAAATGATTACTTACCTTCTCCAGCAGCAGTTAAATACCATTCTCACTTAATCGCTTGCCCTCCACGTCATCCAAACGAGTTCATTGAAAAATGTGGGGATGGTCATAATGTTTTGGCTCGTCAGTGTATATATATATTAACAAAAGAAAACATCAAAACCACGTCATAAAAGAAAAACCAAAACAACAAAACGGAATATAACGCTAACGTCCGTGACGCGTCATCAAGGGAAATCCCGAACGAGCGTATACATATTATCGGTGTTTTCTAAACACAAACTCTAACAATAATGCTAAAAAGAGTTTGCTTCCCCTGAACACCGAACAAAAAAAACAGTAGTTTGAAATAAAGAAATATCAAGTAAAAAGTTCATGTCTTATTGAAATAAAACAAATTAGACCAAATTTCAAACCAAAAATATAAAAAGTTCACGTCTAATAGAAATAAAATACATGAAACCCAATTTCAAAACCAATAATGTAAAACAAAAATGAAGAAAAAAGTGTCAATACTCACCCAAAAGTCCCCAAATGGACAAACAACACAGTAGCAGGATTCAGATGCATAAGCACGCGGCATGAACGCACCGGAACGTTAAAAAGTACTGACGTGAAATCGGTTATTATGGTTAAAAGTTAACGTCATGAGTTTCGGTTAATATTTTACTAGGAGTGAAAAGTCTTAGAAACCTTTTACTGTCCGTGAAGAGTCTTAAGAACTTTTTAAAGAGTTTCAGTATATTAAAAATAGACAATTAAGTAAAATGAGATCAACTGTAAAATGCAATAGATCAAAGGCAAATATAGCAAGTCGGTTTGAAAAAAAACAAAAACCTACAGAACGCTGTGGAATAAAGGTAAATAAAGAGAACTGGGAATTTTATTGGAATTAAGATTGTTCTTAAAAAGTTCAATCTGCTTTTTCTTTGATTCTGAATTGTTACAAATATTTTTAATCCTTAGTAATTGATGTACTATTGTGTTTTTATAGATTTTAAAAGAGATATTTGAATTCCAAAAGTTAAACCTATTAATATTAAATTTAAATTAATTTCTTTTGTCGTAAAGTCTTAAATTAAATTCGTTTTGACTGTCAATATCTAAATCAAGATGAAGTCATATTTTTATTGATTCCAGAAAAAATAAAACAGTTTTCCTCAAAACTATCAGATTAATGTGTTAACTAGCAAAAATAGTTAGCTATTTATCTCCCAAATTAGATTAATCGTCAAAGCATACTGAAAGATATTTTTTTAAGTTCAATGATTAAAGCAGAAAAATAACGTTCCTCCTGATGTGATACAATTGTAAACCTTAATTTCAGAGATGACTAATAATGAATAGTTTTTACATTTACGTTTAATAATATCTGACAATATTTATACATCTAGTTTTCCCTTCGAATTGTCACGGTTCTTAAGTTTCTTACGCTTCCGAGTTTTTCTTGCCCTTAAGCAAAAATAATAAAGAGTCGATATTTGATTTCTTAATAATGTATATATTTGTAAAGCAAATGTCAATAATCTAAACCATGTTTTTGAAAATTTTATTTTGGGCTTTGGAATCCCAGGTAGTGATTTTAGTTTCTTTTTAGTAAACAATATGATTAGAAAAACAAGCTTCTCTTTTCCTCTTAACACAAATCTTACCCCTTAGGTTATCTACCGCGCAAATATTGGTATAACTAAATATTTAAAGAGATATTTCCATCTGTATTATTTCGGATGTACCAGAATTCAGAAATAATAGTACTTTCACTGTCTACACTAGGGAATAAAGTAGTCAAATGCTTTCTTACTTTATTTCAGATGCATAAAAATAGCGTAAGCTCCCCAAATTATTTTGGTGTCACCAAACGTCATCTGTTTCTTCATTTTATAAATGTCTTGTTTTGCTACATCTCTACGAATTTATTACAGGTAATTATTTTGATCACTATTCATCAGGAATAATTCCATGAAATACAAGATGTCAGTTTATTGGACAATATTTATTACATTCTCTTTAACCTTTAGAATTTTTCGGAAGTCATTAAGGAAAAAGGGCAAAATTTCGCTTAATTTTGAATTAATTAAAATTTCAAAAAAGGGCTCCGAGGTGCACATTCCCACTCTTCAAAGTAAATTTGTGCCAAATCTCGTAGCTCTAAGTGCAGCGGTCTGCCTTGTAGAGGACCAACACACACATTATCCTTTATTATTGGTAGACATATAAGAGTGTATGATATCAGAAGAACGGCAACAGCCAGTTATCTTGTTTTGAATTTGATTTAAAAAAACGAGTTCGGTGGAACGAAGTTACGATGCATCCAGTTACGATAAACTACGGAATGTTTGGGTTTTTAATAGTTTAATAAATGTTGTTAAAATAGCATTATGAATGCTCAATTTAAGTAGTTAAACACGCAAGGAACCAACACATATAATAGTTTCATTCAACTTTAAAGACAACACGCATGCTTAAAATATCTATGTAAATATGGCAGTTATTTGTGTTGTATCGTTGTTACAACGAAGAAATTAAAGCTTATGTTTCTTCTTCAATCTCTGAAGTCTTTTGACATTTATTGAGTGCATCTTTTTTGACATTTATTGAGTGCATCTTTTTTGACATTTATTGAGTGCATCCTTTTTGGCATTAGGGGATAATGGCCTTTGTTGCTAAAAATCCCATCTCCTCACATCTCAATCAATCAATCAAAGCTTATGTTGAGGAAAAGTACGTTTACCATCGAGCGAATTTGGTTCGGTTTTGATAATATCCACAAATAGGTGTAAAGATAAAAAGCCAAATTTTATTCTTGTTGTCTTTTTGAGTTTTCAGGATCACATACACACACCTAAGCATAATAAAAAAGAACTTTTTTCAGATCCAGGTTCATCAACAACGGGGAAAGAAATCCTGATCTTCAGATATACTTTTATACGTTTGAAACAGTTTTGATATGGATACTTTCCATAAGAGAAAGTATAAATGAAACATGATGTGCTATTAGAGAAACATTTATTCGACATAATTTGTATATAAATGTCTCAAAAATACTCCTGGCAATCTTTAAACGAAGTTCTTTGAGTATTGTTTTGTTCTGAAAGGCAATGCCCGGATAAAATGATGAATTTCAGATTATGTTCAGGAAAACGCTAACTTACAAATGTTGCTAATGCCGTGTAACAAATAGAAATCTGTGCTATGTCTTTTTTTCCCTTCATTTGAATGAAACACAAAAACATTTCTTGGACTTGTTTCAAAAGTTCTCTGACTTGAATTCATTAATTTGAAAAGATATAAACCTTAAGTGCCTTGTAGTTGACTAAGTTTTACTTTCCTTCCATTTAGATGCATCTCTTTTTTTAATGCTTCTCCTTGAATTGTCGTAATGTGTCTAGTTAACAACTTCAATAGTAATGCTTAATTTTCTCAATATATTCTTTTCATAATAATCATTTCCTTTAAAAGTTTTTGTACGATTTCAACGGTATGAGTTAATGTGCTCTCATGCTTTTGAAAATAAACAATTTCTGTTATTACAAAATCAAATTTTCAAACAGAATTTATTTCTTTAGTTCTACCGGTTTGCTGAAAATTTCTGTCAAGCAAACAACCGTAAATTTCTCTTTTAGTCCCTGCAATATCGTTATTAAGTGTTATGTTTTTTTTGTATGCTTAAGCGCTTTTACAAATTCTTTGAAATAAAATTTTAATTCCTTAAAACAAGAATTTATATATAATACGGCATTGCTCGCTATTCACACTTTTATATTACGACATCTCAAAATTTTTTTTTTGAAACGGCGGATCTAGAAAGAAACGGGGAAAAGCAAAAATTTATAACTTTTCAATTCATTGAAACAAAAAAATTTTCACCCTTTTAGGCGATGCATGGTTATCTATTCTCGTCTTACCTCATTAACGAACGATCTAGCACCTCATATGGGGTGATTCAATAATTTAATTACATTAATGTATGCTTTTGAATCTACACGAGCGCTATTTGGGAACGGACCTTGTATGTCTGAGCCAGAGTACCTGAGCTGACTTTCCTGTCTCTAAATCTCTGCACCACACTAACGGCAGGACGCTGACGCCTCGACGGATTTAGTGTGCATTAGGCCCATGTACAGAACAGAACGCCGTCTCTTACCCCGTACCCGTGACCAGACCGGTCACTGAACGGTTTGATGGGCAAGACACGGAAATTTTATTTAAGAAAAAAGAAAAACAAAATAAACAAAAAGAAAGAAATATTTACACTATGTACAGCACAGGCATTTTCACTGTTACACTATTAGTTCGTAATTTCTTTTCTTTAGATGTTGTTATTCCTTTCTTTTCTAAAGAGGGGGGGAATGTCTGGTAATTGAGTCTTTTAGTTGAGCTCACTGGAAATATGAAGGTTACGGAGGCCGGAAAAGATATCTGTTTTCGCTCATGAACTTGATAATCCCACGAATTTTCTGCCTGGAGACGAGGTTATTGGCGACTTTTTTCAGCCATTCTTGTTCGAAGTTTGGCGCTGGCTTCCTCATATGCCAAGGCACTGTGAGAATACACTCCGTGGCATAGTGAAGTGCCGTGCCAATTCCACCACAGCTGCAAAAATCACTGTCAGACAGGTGAAACCTTTTGAGGTAGGCAGGGAAAGGTCCATGTTGGGAGGAGAAGATAATATCCTCTCTAATCCAGTTAGTGGGACGGAGACTAACTGAGGGCATTATGTTATAGATTTTCCTGCCTGTATCGCCATTCTTCCATGAGGTTTGCCATTCCTCAAGCATTCTTTTCCGGAGGGGGCCTTCTATGTGAGGTTTAGGAAGTTTAATAAGTGAATAGGCGTTGTTGCGTTGCGTCTTTTGCCAGTTGGTCTGCTCTCCATTGCCTATATTGCCTGCATGCGCTTTAACCCACGAGACTGTTATTCTTGGATTTGTTAGGAGGATTTTGAAACTTTTTCTTGCTGTTTCGTTTGTGCTCTTTGAATTGGAAGATGCCATGATACTTGCTCTATTGTCTACGTGTATTTTAGAGGTATTGTGGCTTGGCAGGTGAGTTGCGTATATTACTGCTTCATGCAGCGCAGTGAGTTCAGCTTGAAATACGGTGATGTTGTCGTTGACTTTAGCAGACCACTGGTAGGCCCAGATGTCATTGGTCAAGACGCAGAAGGCAGCTCCAACGTCGTACAGAGAGAGTGATAAGAGGACGTAAAGCTTAGTTCTGCCTGATGAGGGAAATAAAGGGCGAGTCGTAAGTCCCCATACAAATGGTAAAAGCGGTGACTAATGTTTATTTTATTCGTACAAATGGTATCATATGATGCTACAGTTGCAGGATATGTTCCGCATGTCGACACTCGATGACAGTCTCTCCAACCAATTTTGACTAGAAATATTCGCGTGCACGTTCGGTGTCCACTCACAGAACTCCATCCTGGAGTCAGGATCGTCCTCTGTCAGGTGTTGCAACATCTGCAGCTCGTATGGGTGCCACTTGTGAGCCCGCGAAATGCGCATGACACTGCTTCGGCTGATTGCGCAGAGAGACGTCAGTCCCTTTCGTCGGACCCCTTCGCTTCCAGCACCTGTGTTGACGTGCCTTCATCTTTTGTCGTATTTGGTCTTCCAAGTCTGCTTGCATCGGTGACGGAACCTGTCCTTTTGAATTTCTCGTTACGTTTTGTCACGGAATCATGGGTTATCTGCGTCATGTGCGTTGCATTGATAGTACGCGCTACAGGACAGGCCAACGAATAATGTCAATCAGTTCTTCCTTCGTAAGTGGCATCTCTTTTCAATTGGTCCACCTTCATGTTAACGAAAAAGAAATTAGTCAGCGCTTTCACCATTTGTATGGAGACTTATGACTCACCCTGTATTAATCGGTTAGTGGTGAAGCTTTTGAACCACCTATAAGCAAAGGTTAAAGAATGAATGCTTTATCCTTTATAAAAATTCTTTTCTTCTTATGAAAGAACCACCTTCATGAAAACGAAAAAGAAATTAGTCAGCGCTTTCACCATTTGTATGGAGACTTATGACTCACCCTGTATTAATCGGTTAGTGGTAAAGCTTTTGAACCACCCATAAACAAAGGTTAAAGAATAAATGCTTTATTCTTTATAAAAATTCTTTTATTCTTATGAAAGAGACTGAATCTTTTAATAATTTTTGAATTTGTTCATGCAGTCTAATGCTTCTTGTGTATTCTAATAAGAAACATTTTCGGACACTTTCTTTTCAAATAATGAGACAGAAAAGAAATTTCAACGTAAAAGTAAGATGGAGAACAGGAGTGAAGGAATGGAAGCGGCGAGGAACTCTTTCGAAGAGCACAATAATGAGATTCAAATGCTCAAAGGAGAAGTGTCGAGCTACGCTGAACTCGATTCGCTCCTTTTTCACGTTCGGACAGAGACAGTTTCAGACAGACCCATGGCTTTTGGAATTTGCGGAAGAGTGAATAAGCTGAAGACAGAACATCAAGCAAAATGCGTTCATGCGTAAGGAGTGTGCTATCTTATATGTTATGACATTTAACCACTTACGAGGATTTGACTGCACGTCACTCGTCCGTCGTATGATTACACTTTTTTATTTAACTCGTTTCATGTCAGTAAATATGGAATATTGCAATCGAATATTCATTCGGTTCTTGACGTGCGAGAATTACGCAGTTGCGTTGACAATGAAAGTCATAAGAAAGGAAATTTCTAAACGTTCATTAAAAATTAATAAGTATCATGAGGGCGATTAAAATGCCAGTTTGTTTAGTGTACTTCTGACAGCGCCTCACGCTTTTGCCATTTTTTTTACGTTCTTTGGATGAAACATTTCACACTTTTTAGTTCACTAATAGAAGAGTGCTTTTTAAAAACTTCTTTTGTTATAGTTTTAAACTTATCAAAAACTAGAACCGTCTTTCATTCGGAAAGGAAAGCGCATTTTCAAAAGAGAATGGTTGATCTAATCAGACAGCAGGGAAAGCCGAAGTGTCACTGAAAGAAGGTGCTGCCAGAAGATATTTAAGTGCAAAAAAGAAAATACAGAAGAAATAAGCAGTAGTGACAACGATATACCTTCTGCGTGCAACGCAGCAGCATCCAGTTATTGCATTAACAATATTGTCTATGATCAGCTAACCAATTAAGATACAATCAAACTACAAGAAACATAAAAATTTGGTTCGTTTCGTTGAATTAATTTAGTTCGAATTTCTCTCAATAGATGGAGCTAGGTTTGCTAGCTTCTAGACATAATATTCTTTGTTTTTGTTATGTTTCTATGGCGTTGTTCTTTCTAGTATTTTTAACAGAAGGTAATGCCAATTTTATCTTCTTTTGTTTCTCTGTTGGATTTGTTAAAAGACTTCCTGAAGTTTTTCTTATTTAAGAAAGGTTTCTTCCTGAATTATTTCAATTATTGGATAAATTCAGGCCACAGAGGGAATATTATTTAATTATTAAGTCATTCCCTTGACAGAAAATGTATCCATATCAGAACTCCGATGGCGAGTGGCATTTTGAAAAAGTTCGCCATTGGTTCCATTTTATTTGTTTCATCTTAATGTGTTATAATTTTTATTGAAGAATGATTCTTGTTGTTTGATTGTATCTTAATTGGTTAGTTCAATATTGACAATATTGTTAATGCAATCACTGGATGCTGCTGCGTTGCGCGCGAAAGGTGTATCGTTATCACCATTGTTTACTTCTTCTGTATTTTCAATTTTTGTAATTAAATATCTTTCTTTTGTATTTTATTGGAAGTTGTTGCATTTTTGCGCCATTCTATTTAATGCAAAATTTAATTTTTAATATCTCTTGTTAAATTATTTCACTTGTACTTGCTGCCAGAAGAGTAACATTACTCGATTTCCTTTTCTTTCGCGGCGCCTACACTAAAAAAAGTTACAATTAACGACTGATTCGTTACTGTTTCAATTCAGTGTTAGCATAGAAATTGTTCTTTTTGACAGCATGACGAGCAAAGCGTCATGATGAGGGAGGTAGAAGTGTATTGGTGAATTAACCAGCAGAGTAGTAGTTGTCGGAAACCACCAGGGACTGAACTTAACTGTAACCAGTTTTAACTGAAGAGAACTTTCCTTCCCCGCCACCAGGGGTTTTGTTTACTTGCTCTCGTTTTTGGCGGCCAGCTATGCTACGCGCGTTTTTGTAATCCCCTTTTTCTAACTTTTGTAAATGTAAAATTAATCATGTAAATTAATCATTATTAAATATTTTTATTCTTAAAGATTTACTCCCTGACTTCATACCTGCCACATAACAGAGATATTTCAGATTAGATTAAAGCCACTCCAGTATGAAGAAAACGAGATACGACCAGTCAAAGGTAAGCGTTACTTACCAATAATTTAAAGATGTTTTGATCGTAGCAGTAGTCAATCGCCAGCAGATGCCAAGCGAATTTTATTCTTAAACGAATGTATATCCTGTGATCTGAATGTGCATATCTGTATCCTAAATGGGCATGTCCGGTAAGACTTAACCCTTCTTTGCATGATGGTGGAAATTTCCATCATAGCATTGAATGCCCAAAAATTATATAAAAGAACAAGTTCACTTTAAGTTGATGGTGTCTGGATACCTTTTTAATGTCCATTGCATAAAAAAAAACATAGCTGTCAAAAATAAGCAAGTGTCACTATCAGTAAAACGAGCTTGAAGTTGTCATTCCGCTGTTTGTTGTAGTTGCAATAAACGTATGATTTCGTTTTTAATTTTGTTTTATTATATTTGAGTTTCTATTGCTAAAAAAGTGATGTGGATGAAAGGTTTGTAACATGTGTTTCTGTTATTTTTAGAGCAATTTCTGAAAAAGTTTGCGTTTAATCTAACTTTGCATGATGATGGAAATTTCCATCATATTGTTTTTTGCTAAATTTATACTATAAATATATACTAAGATTTTTTTAACCATTTTTCCTTTAATTTTGAACATGAATTATATCGCCTTGATTTATTTCACCAATAAAGAAAAAATCATGCAAAGAAGGGTTAAGTTTGATGTGCGGTTTCCCGCCAAGTTGGATAAAATCACGCCAACTGTGAAACACTCGCCAAAAGTCCGCCATCTTGGATGGCTACGAGATTTGGAAAAAAGCACCAAACTAGGCAGCAAGAGGGAGAAAAACGGAGGAAAAGAGCCATGTAAAAAAGTATACGATAAAATTAAAAAACGGAATTCTAAACGAATAAGAAACACTTCACAAGAATTCTTACTGAAAAATATGAAAGGTAATATTAATTAAAAATGGAAAATTAGGGTAACTGATTTAAAATGATGCACGAAGTGACTGAAAGTGCAAAAAAGTTAAAACAGAAAATTCTCAAAATAAGCTAAAATTAGGATAAAACGGAAACAAAATGAAGGTGAAGATATCGAAATTTAAGCAAAATAAGAACGTACCTTATTTTCACGAATCTCGGGTTTGTGGCTGGTATAAAACAGATTCCTCGAAGATTACTACATTCAAACCAACTACCCTTTCGCACAGATCTTTTAACATAATGGGTATTCTGACCGTACTTTCTACCGCACCAAATAAACCCATCATCAAGGTTAAGAAATTCATGCAGCTCCGTCACCACGAGAAGACAACGGATTTTAGGAAAAACCTGGAGTAAAATCAAATGGAACAAAAAGGCTGGTGAAGGAGAAAATCAGCACGAGCGCAAGGAGAAAATCAGACAACCGTCGGAGTCAACGGACTTCGAGCAAAGAGAACATCGAACTGTTAACGGAATTTCTTTGAACCGCAGAATATTCAAATTATCGAAGGAGAATCGTTAGCTAATTCAAATTTGGTATCCTTTAAGGGTTAAAAGGAAAAATTAGGATTACCACATTATGACAGAAATCGCCAAAAAAATTTCAACCTTGGCGTCGGCATTTTCATTAAAGGGTTGCAATAAAATAACTAACGTGCACCACATTTGGCGAGAAAGCGCTAGAAAAAAAAATTCGACTTTGGCGAACGCACATTAAACTTAAGTCTAGCCGCATGTCCTTTATGTGCATCACATTACAGGATGCTTGTGAGAATAGTGTCTTCTGTAGCCATGATTTGAGAAAAAGAACCATTTATAAAATTGCGTCTGTTCGTCTGTACTCCATTGTCCACTTCGGTGCTTATTGTCTCCGGGGCTTGGAGTGGTGTTGAGTCTGGGACCACGATGATTCAGAAACGCTCAAGCTAAATGTATGAAATTTTGCATGTGGTGTCGTAGATTGTAGGTGTGTATCAAACTGTGGATCAGTTTCGACGAAAGGTTGATCGTCTGTTAACTTTTGCATGGTGTTCTGTGAAATATTCAGATGGTTCGCCATTTTGTTTTGTAAGGTCGTCGGCTGCTGAGAAAGTGAGTACGCACTTGATTGAAGAAACACGGCTCATTAAATTCATTCCATTAGCGTGGATTACATCCGGAGGGACTTAGGGCTGTTAGCAATAAAGCAAGCTTCGGGGGCGAGTCCACGGTGGCTGTGGAAGAACTGGACGGTTGGCGTTCTTTTTGGATTAAGAAAAGAAAAGATGAGAAGAGGACCAAACAGAGAGTTTGCTTATTGAAGGGAGAGGAAGGTACTTCCGAAATTAAAAACGGAACCAGATCGGAATTTGCCTGAAGCCGGATCACGTGCAAGCCAGATGGAAACACCCCCGTATACGAAGCTGCAAACCAGATTCCTCCTAATGATGTTTCTGTCTGGGAGTCAACCACTTACAATTGTGGCAGCATACCCCGATAGTTATATCAGAATGAAAGATGAATTTCTCACGGGCCAGGCTAATATTTTCTCGTATAATTAATCATATATAACTTGTAAATAGAGTACGCAAATAAATTTTCATTTATTCGGAACTAGTGTAGTAAATTATTATCTATACGGTCCGAGATATATGTTGTGGGAGAGTTGTTAGCCTGGAGAAATAATACGTAACACATGCGAACTCAGTAACTCAAGTAAGGCAACGACTTAGATAAAGGGAACTTGGTTTGTGGTCTCTCCACCAAAACTGTAGATGTGCACCGAATTTTGGAAAAAATTGGTAGAAAAAAAGATGCCCAAAACGCGTGCGCAGTTTTCTTCACTGAGCCTTTGAACCAGAAGACACGCCATACTGCGTAAGTTTACGAGAAATACGAGGGAAGAACACCCTTGTTGGTTTTATCTCCAGCCGTGCGATTGGGGGCTGCAATCGGAAGCTCTCAAGGGTTCTAGGTAATCACGAGACATAATGAAAAAGAGGGGTTTGATTTGACGGGCCCTTTCTGCCACGATGTGCAATACAAAAAAAAGGAGTGCCAGTTTAATGTGGCGCGTTGGGATGGGCATACTTTGCGGTCCGCTCTTACGGTGCGTGAAAGCAGGTAACTCATGCCGATGCGACAGGTGCAGGTCAAAAAATGACTGATCTTGATGATTTAATCTGTGGCCTCATTCGTACGCAAAGGGCAGCTTTTATTTCTTCTCTTCTAAGCAAAATTTAGGGTAGTTCTTTACGGCACGCCAACTACGTGCGGACTCGACGGGATGGTTGAGTGTATGATGCCAAATATTTTTGGTTTTTAGTCGGATTAGCTCTGCAACTCACCGATGAAAGATGTCTGAATGGCTACCGAACAAAGGGCTCACAGATTTACTTAAATAACTTCGTGAGGAGTTCCTCAAAAATAAACTGTCTACTAAACTACAGTCCACTGTTTATTTCTGATCTTTAAGCTACGGGAAGTTCTCTTAGTTGATGAAACGGTAATGTTTAGCGTGCGTTACATAAACTAAAGCTGTTTGTTCTCGACTAAGCTTTTATTTACCGTAGATAACTGTACTTCATTTTATTTATTAGAACCAGTTTATTATCAAGAAAGCGAACAGAACATTTGAAAAAAATAAAGAAGTTAATTAAAAATTTAACTTCAAAAGGTTTATTTGCCAGTAACACTCAAAATGATGAAAGGGGGAGGAAACCCAGGAATTAGAAACACACATGGAGATGCAACAAGGTAGATTTTAATCAAAGGAGAGTAATATTAGGAGAAAATTCTTAAAAAGACTCTTTGCCGAAAAACAATGCGTATAACAGAAAAAAACGTTTTACTTTTTTCTTTGATATTGAAGGTACAGAAAGTTTAATCATTTTGTTTTTATTATGGAAAATTAATTAGGGGAATTTAATTAGTTTTAATTGGTACTCCAAGTATGACGGGGAATTTCCAAAGTACTTATGGTAGCAGAAAAAAACAACAACATGTTCTTTATTTATACTTCAAAAATAACCTCCTTTGAGTAATTAGACAAATTCTTAATGATTAAACTACAAATTTCGAGAATCGAAGAAAACTCATCTCAAAACTCTGAAATCACATTTAATTATAACATATTAACATTCGCACTATTAAACATAAAAGTTTTAACAATTCACACTATATCTTTCTGTTAAAAATAGCTTTATGAATACGTATGCTTATTATGTATAACGCAATGCATCTCATGAATAATTTTTAAACTAAGTTCCTTTTTATTCACTGTTTTATTTCTGATTTATTCATATCCGTTTTTTTTAAAATCATTCCCTTGAAGAGATCATCCGACTGAATAGCCCATCACCAGATAGACTAGGCTACGGCTGTGATGGAGATGACAGGGTCTAGTTATCAGCAGATTTGCTGTCAGGACACCTCAAAGGAGTGGTAAAGAGAATCAGTGAGAGAAAGTAATTAGAGATTGCTTGGGATATACTAGTAGTTCTGTGAACAGTAGAACTCGCGCCAAAAAACCCCAAAAACATTAAGATTAGTACTTTGTCACAGTCTTTAAAGGTTTAGACATTTTTTAGAATGCGAAATAACACAAATCTGCTTTTATCAGTGCTCACAAAATTACAATTAAGTGTGTTAGAGCAAACCAAGATTTCACCGAAATCTCTTCTAAATTTAACCAACGTTTTACCTTTTTTAAAAAGTAAAACAGTTCAAGGTATTAATTCACAAGAGTTAAGCAAACATACTTCTGAGTCCCTTACTCGACAGAAAGTACTGTTCTACTGTTACCGTCTCAAGGACAAAGTTGTGTAATCCTACCGCGTGCATAGGCATTGCTACCAGAGACTGCTACAGTACGCATGCGCATGGAGAAAGGAAAAAAGTATGCGATTATACAGACCGACAGACAGTCAGCCCGTTGACGGATTTGGCCATGACGATAAACCATGAAATTTATCCCATCTAGCTATCGAGGTTTGAGGTTCAGACCATGGACATACAGACAGACAGACTCCTTGATTGATTTTGTCCAAAATTGAGGAAACCTACAAATTATCATACCAAATTTCATTCCCGTAGCTCTAATAGTTTTCGAGTTATCGTGTTCACAGACAGACAGACATGATTCCAAAATTGTGTTTTTCGGACTGAGGGAGGCCTAAAACGTGGAGATTCGTCAAAATCTCGAGTTCGAATTTTTTGACGATTACAATACTTTCTCTTTGTATACTTCGTATACGAGAAAGTAAAAATGGCAGACATTTCCGTATGACTCCCAGCCGCTTTATTTTAGTATAGTTGGATTAAAGTCCCCCGTTTGGAAGCTACACGAGGGCTATTTTGGGACGAGCCTCGTGATTCTGAACCATGACATCTGAAGCAGCACTCCCCTCACCAAACGTTCACGCCACATCAGCGGAAGGACAAGCTGGATACGCATATATGAATAAATTAATTATCTCTTCTTGCCATTGAATTGAAAATGCATTAAACAACGTCAACAATAAAAAAGCAATTTAACGTGTGTAAACATGCATTTTATCTGCTAAACACGAATTTATACAGCAAAGAATTACGAACTTCATGTTCTAGTCAGAGATAAGTTTTTCGAATAAAGATCAAGAACCAGTTACTGAAAAATTATTTAGAGTTTGTCACTGTATTTTGGAAATTTTGAACAATAAATGTGGAAGACACTCTTCTTGGGTAAGTGCATTTTTGCATTCGAGAAGTATCATTTGCAACACAGCTTGATCACTTGAGTCCACTGAATCTTTTGAAAAAAAAACTTTTTAGGTTAAAAGACGAGTTGGAGGCCCCGTCTACAAATACAGGAGGTTTATTTTTAAACGCTTTTACTTAAATTGTTTCGTGTTTGTGAAGATGGAAATTTATAATCGACTTTTCACTCACTTCCTCATCTTCATGCACTAGAGTTCTGAAATTTCATAGAGTTGTGAGTTCCTGATGAAGATACAATAATTTAACGTTTTCAAAATTTGTTTTTCAGCTAATCGACTATTAATTAAAATTTGATTCCGTATGAGGAACGTCTTCTGGTAGTGAATTAGAAGAAAAATTAATTTTAAGATTTCGTAATATAATAAACTAGCAGTAAGCGCACGGCGTTGCCCGTGGAATCAAGACTTTAACAAAATAAAAAAAAGCCCGCATACAATTACATAAATGAAAGTTTTGAAAACGAAATCAAAACAGAACTATATACAGTCAAACCCCGTTATAACGAACCCTCAACGGACCGACTCAGAAGTTCGTTTTAACCGAGGTTCGCTGTATCCGTATTTGAAAAAAAATGCCCTAACATGCTAAGATACTACTTCTATAATAAACTTTTTAATAACATAATATTTTCATTAGTAATTAGGGACAAATAAAGTATTAAATAATTCGCTTGCCAATGTTAGCCACGGGCACTGCAAAATTCACAGAATGACAAGTAATTAAACTAAAATTGCAGAGAAAACACGTGATTGCTTCTAGGTCGTCTGACCAGAAAGTCCCCCCCCTTCCTTGGTTGACACCAGGCTAGGTGCCCACCAGGGGGAGGAGAGAAGATAGGAACTGTAAAAAGCCTTGCCTATTGTTCCTTTCTCTGACTTATGGGGTTAACAGCGATTCTAACAAAGGTACAATAGGCGAGGAATGTGGTCTCAGGACCAGAGTATTTCATGCAAAAGGGGTAACTCTTGTAGAAGTTGGGTTGACTTGAGCATAATTAATAAAGAATGCCCTTCTGGGCAAGTGAAAAGTTTGAAGTTTTAGAAATTTTCAGTTCGCTATAACCGAGTCTCTAGAGTTTGCTGTTCGTTGTAAACGTATGAAAATACATTATTAACATAGAGCTTCAGTTCGGACCATGTAAAAGGTTCGATGTAACCGAGGGTTCGTTATATCCCGGGTTCGCTAATCGCGGTTCAACTGTATATTATTGAGTTTGCCCGCTTCTTTTTTCCTCACGACAATGATATTTGAATTGTAGGAAAGCAGTGCCGAGTATCATTAATCCAAAACAATGTTAAAAAATTACAATGTGAAATTCATTACATCGCAATCAAAGTATGCGAGGCAAAGGAATATATGAATACACGCTTAAAAATAATAATCGGGTCATTGAGAAAATAAATAATCTCCGCGTAGAACGCTAAAGTAATGACGTCATCTGCCGCGAGAAAGTTGACGTGCGATCGGATTGTAGAAATGCATGCTGGGAGCTATCTGTAAGTAACCTTGGATCGAAAGCTCCGATTCGGTCTGCGACGATAAAAAAATTCGTAGAAAATCGGGAAAGAAAGATATTTTGACTGTTGTTGTTTTAAAACAGGGACAAATATTGCGGTTGTTACCTCAAGAAAATTGAAAATGATGGCATTATTAGAAGGCCGGATGCGAGAAAATAAAAATTGAATGTTAAAAATGTAAAGGAAAAGTGACATTGTTTCAAAATTGCTCAAAATTCAGTAAATTACGTTGGAAATTCAAAAGTAACTTCATTAGAATGGAAATCGCGTGCTATTTCCGATGGTGTATCTATTTTTGTCGCACCATTATCCAAAACCATTCTATTGAGAAATGAGTGCGAAAAATCAACCAAAACAACACAAAACATTAAATAAAAATTTTTCTAGAATAAATTTTAAAATTTCAGCTTCGAAGTTGCATTCAGTCACCATTACGACTACCTGTGTGCCAAATTTCATGGCTGCAAGTGCGATGGATTCGTCTGGACATCGCAGACAAACACACACACACAAACATTGCCTTTTATAAGTATCGATATAATAATGAATTATAAAACATCTGCAGGACTAAAAAAGCAGAAAATAATAAAAGTAAGAATGTTTTTAAAAACTCACTTTTATTAGGGTACTAAAAAGGAGAAAACAAACTTTTAAGAAAAATTTGGAAGTCAAAGAAACATCGCAAGCATCTGAGGAGCCGAAAGCAATATATAAGGATATTAAGCCGCAGTGGATATTACAAGAATAAACATTCCTAAATATTCATGTTCTATGAAAGTATTTATTTACAGTATTTAGATCAGAGTCTAACGATAATGATTTGATGTTTATATTTTTGTGAAAAAGATATTTCAAATATGCTTGTTTTTATAATATAATTTTTTTATATAAATATTTCTTATTTCGTAATTTATAAATATTTCTCACTAGCCGCCTTCGGCCAGCTTGTTCGCCGGGAATATGATTTCAATTACATCTTGCAGCATTTTATATTCATGGTTCTCTGAACAACGTAATTTCAAACTTCAGATTGCGGTAGATATTTAACCCATGTTCTATCAGTGACCTTGGACCTCTTCTGTTCATTGTCTATCTAAATGTTCCTAATGGAGTAAAATAACGGACCATGTCATGTAACCTCTCATTCCACGTTGTCGGCACTACCTTCACTTGCTTATATCCTCTTGTAAAATATGCACTTGATTTCAACATTAAAATGACGCAGTACGTTTTATGGCCAGCGGCATGTTAGCTGGATTAAAACATGCTGAGAAACGAATGAAAGCATAGCAACCATAACCATTCAGCTTACTGGATATATTTCTTAATATACGTAATATCTCAGAGAGCTTGGTTTACAGATTTCGCAAAAATTTTGAAGAAATAAAATATCAAAGTAAAATGTATTAGGATACCACCTCAGATTACGCCAATGAAAGAGAAATATGAAATTAAATATTTGTTTAAACAATGAAAACGGTTTGAGTTGCGTTGCAACAATGAAAAGTATTGTTGTAAATTATGTCAAAAAACATTTTAAAAAAATTATTAAAATTCGAGAAAACATTGTTCGGCAACTTAATCGATATCATTGGGAAGGTAGTTTTTTTGCGCTTTCAGATTGTGTAAAAATGATTTTTCACATGTCATATTTTCGGAAGTTATTAAGGAAAGACGCCAAAATTTCACACGACGCGCACACACGCAATTTTAAAGTTATCAACAAATTGTTTGATGAATGGAAATCCTAGACGTTCCAATTTCTTATCTCAAACCGTAAAAAAGTGTCTTGACTTTCTAATTAACTATTAATTATTGAAATTAATTAAGAAAAAATAACGTCATCTAATAAGCTAAATGAAGTTCTTTTCTTAAATTAACCTCAACCCCAAAGTTATTTTATTATATCATTACTAGAAAAAATGTCCCTTGAAAGGGTTAAGATGATAGATGTTCACTGTCTTAAAAGTCACTCGTGCATAATGATTTGCACGAGTGACTGGATACTGTCTTCCAGATCTTCCGCTGCAGTCTGCAAAAATATGGCGTTAAGTGCAGCTGCTGGGCAGTTCAAAGGCTCGCTACTGTCTTAGGAATGCTACAAAGTGGCTTTATTCATATTAATGAGTGCTATAAGTGCAGCCGCATCGTGTGCAAGGGAAGCCCTCTTGTAGGAAAAGTGCGCCATGGATGTCACCCATAATGAATGCATTATGAGTGATGAATGGTGAACAGAGTTAGACATGTCGTCTCCGGACGAGCGCGCACGATTTATGACGAACGAGACATCTTTTTATTTTCTCGAAATGGTTTAAAACTGATATATATGACGTGATAATTTGTAGAACCGCACAGTGTTATTGGCAATTGATACTAATACTCAATATAAGTATGAATGTTGCAGCGAAAATGAAATGGCTTTTCTTCGAATATTAAATAAAACAGAACTACGTGCTATCAAATGATTTGGTAACGAATGTCTTTTATGAAAAAAAATCGTTTATTCAAGTGATTTTGCGAGAGTCGAAATGAAAACGTAACTTTTCGTGTCATTGAACTCCACGCGGTGCTGTAGCTTCGCAGGTTTATTCTTCATAAAAATGCGCAGAAGAAACGGAACAGAGTTTTCTTTACGGAGTACCGCGTGGATGCACATCTAATTAAGATTTGTTTTAAAATTAAAATAGTCTTATAATAATTTGAATTTGAGATATTAAATCAGATGAAATAATTGAGGGGAGCGAGTAAATGCTCGGAAAAGCAAATGCTATTGATTAGATTAAAACTTTAGCGGAAGCACACTGCAAGATGCTACTGCGGTGTGGAAGTTTGGAAAAAAGGAGAGTTTCATGTCCGTTTTCTCATTTAAGTTACTGCGTTGCAACTCAACAAGGTGAAAATTAGAAGGCAAAATTAGATTTAAATGGACTGAAACAAAAACAATTGGCAGAAAATCGATGATAATTTTGATGTGGGAGTTAGAGCTCTCGGTGGAAACGTGGGTATGCACAACGTAGCGGTCGAGTAGGGAGAGCAGATGTCAATATTAAAATGGCACGGTGCATTTCACTTGTAATATACGATCACTTTTATGATAGCTGGTAGAAAACGTGCTAATTAATTAAAAAATATTAAAGGATAGCACGTATGAACATTCAGAAAATTGGATATTGTTACGCTTTCCCGCCTCTCTAGTTTTATGGTTGGGAAGAGAGTTTTACAGGGGTAAGGATTCACTGACCGACAGCGGCCAGGCCTGGACGCCTGACCTTTTCGACGAACTTGGCAACCATTTTGGTGACAAATTTGGCGACAAATCGAAGATTCCCGAAGATGCGATCATTTTCACGATATCTCTATTAGCAGAGGAGACATATGTAATGGATGATTCCACGTGACGTCACGATCAGTCGAAACGGAGTCAACTGAAAGGAAAGATGAATTTGCAGTTTCGTCTGGAGTGCGAGCTGAGCGCTAATGAAAGTGCTATTGATGCCATTATCTACACTATTAAAATTCGACGTGTATGTATGTGAGGCTATCTTCTCATGAACTGCTGAACGGAGAAGCGCGCGGAAAGTACCAAAAGATGGGTAATAATTCAAGGAATCCATTTCGGTCATTTAAATTCCGAAATTTTAATTAGTAAAAAATGTATTAATTAAAAACTAATTTACAACAATACTTTTCATTGTTGTAGCTCAATTTAAACCGTTTTCACTGTTTAAACAAATATTTAATTGCCTGTTTCTGTTTCATTGTTGAAAGCAACAACAATGCAATATGGATGCCGCAACAATGCAGTGTGGATGGCGTTGTGTGCGGGTTTTGGTAATTGATACAAAGAAAAAGGAAAAATCGCTCAAATAGGGTTTTTACTAAAAATGTTGTTTCCTGAGAGATTTTAATTTGTGATCTCATGTATGCAGGGCATCTTGCTTCATGCGTATATAAATTGGAAGCGGGGCCATGTGAAAAAATATGGATCCCGAGCAACGCGGGAATACCTCCTTCCCTCCGTACTAAATTCCGACAAAAATAATTCCGGAATCGGATAGACCATTCATTTTGCCACGACACGTTATAATATTTTCTTACAAAATAACGGTATAATTCTTAAATTTTAACGGTATTACTTTTCCGATTTCAACGCGTTTTCGAGGACGGAATGTTTAAACCGCTCTTTTCTTCTTATTTATTTAGGAGAGAATATTAGGCATGTGTCACGTGACCTCGCTTCACCTCTCCGCCAGGGAAGAAGCGGAGAGAAGAATTGAGTTCACTAGATGGGTAAATTGTTGCATTCGAGATAGCCTGTGCAACGCCGGGACATGCAGCTAGTCTACACTATTAAAATTCGACTGTATATATGTATTTATGTATGTGCTGCCATCTTCTCACGAACCGCTAAACGGAGAAGCGTGCGGAAAGTACCAAAAGATGGGGAATAATTCAAGGAATCCATTTTGACCATTGAAATTCGAAATTGTAATTAGTAAAAAAGATATTAATTAAAAACTAATTTACAACGATACTTTTCATTGTTGCAGAGCAATTCAAACCATTTTCATTGTTTAAACAAATATTTAATTGCGTATGTCTGTTTCATCGTTGAATGCAGCAACAGTGTAATATTGAGCCTCAACAATAAAATATTGATCCCTCAACATTGCAATATAGATGGCGTTGTGTGCGGGTTTATGAAATTGAAAAAAGAAACAGGGAAATTGAAATATCTCAAATAAGGGTTTTATTAAATAGGGTTTTTCCGTAAGGTTTTACTTTGAGATTTCATGTATCAATTGTATCTTGCTTCATGCGCATTGTTGCAAAAGTCTTTCCGTGGGTGTATGGTGTAAACAGTCCAAGACGCAGGATAATGGAGAATGAAGGTTTATTTACAAATATGCAGGAAAACACGTAGCACAGGTACAGGAAACAATAGTTCTTGCACAGATTACCAATGTAAACACACAACAATTCACAGGTAATAACAGTTCAGCACTTTGATATTTAGCAACACAAACAGTCAGCAAATAACTAGTAACGACAATCACTGCACTTTCAATAACGCTCAGCTCACCAGTTTCCTAGCTCGCACTGCGGACGAACTACAAAGACGTTCACGCTCGAAGACGATCCCAGTCGATCCACACCTCCGTCATCCAAGCGTGCTCCTTATATAGTTTCCTCCGGCAGGCCGTGACGTCACATGGAATTATCTAGTACATTCAAGCATATCTTCTCTCCTAATGGAAATATCGAGAAGATTCCAGCACCTTTGAGATCCCATATTTCGTCGCCAAAGTCGCCAAATTTGTCGCCAAGTTGCCAAGATGGTCGCCAAGGTCGGGGAACCAGACGTGGCTGCTGCTAGTCATCCCATACTTACCCCTGTAAAACTCTCTTCCCAACCATAAGACTCACATTGCTGGGAAGCGACTTTCCCTGTTTGTAACAGTATATACTTAAGATCGAATAAATGGTAGTTACATCTGTTTATTTACATCAGGGATGGAGAGTCGAGGAGTCGGCCTTTTTTGGAAGAGTCAGAGTCGGTTAAAAATAATTCTCGTTGGTTTATAATAATAATTGATTTTGACGCGTTTTCGCGAGCGGTAAGTTTGAACAACTCTTTTCTCCTTATTTATTTAGGAGAGAATGTCGTGCATGTGTCACGTTACCTCACTTCTTTCCGTCAGGGAAGGACGCATTATTCGAGATAGCCCGTGCAACGCCGGGCCACGCAGCTAGTTATTAGTGATTTGCTGACGGTTTGTGTTGCTAAATCCTAAAGTGCTGTTACCGTTATTATTAGTAAGTTGCTATTTGTTTGCTTTGCTAATCTGTATAAGAGCTACTGTTCCTGCTACCTGCGCTTCGTGTTCTCCTGAATATTTGTGAATAAAGTGTCATTCTCCATTATTCTGCTTGTTGGGCTGTTCACACAATTCTCAACAACTTTCGTACAATTTTCAACAACGTGCAATTTTCGTAACAATATGGTACTTAATATATTAGAGGCCTCTGTTCATAGATAACACATACACAAAAGTATCGATGAAACAAAGCAGAAAAGTGAATATCACGACATTGTCAGAGAATGTGAAAAATTAACAGAATCTCCATTCATTAACTTTCAACAATCGAAGAGAAGCTCGCAATAAATATTCGTAGAAACTTTGCAACAATGAAAAGTATTCACTGCAACAATGAGAAGTATTGTTCAACTTATCAATAAACATATTTTGAAAAAGTTCTTAAAATGAAAGGAAGAATTTCACGATAACTAAATTGGTATCATTAAACAGATAAGGTTTTGAATTTTAAGATGGTTCAACACTAGTGACAGCATTACCGAAACTTATCGACGAGAAGCGCCAAAATTCAGTGAGCTTGGAGTGCCTGAATAAAGCAGATACTTGACAGCCCTGGTTTGGAAAGCATTCTGAGACTGGTAGCAACAATATTAAATTTATTATTATATTTCAAACTCAGTATTATATTACTTTTAAATAAAAGCCATATTAAAAATTTATTAAAATGTTAGTAAAAATAGATGTTAGTTCTATTTTATGAAAAGTTTGCAAGTTTTGTCTATTAATGCATATTCTTGTTGATTGAATAACATATATGCAGAGGAGAGTTTATAGTTCATTTTATCTGCTCTGAAAATTTTGGTTATGAACATATAGAATGTTCTCGGATTCCGAAACCCTCCGCTCTTTTGCGCATGAGCCAGTCGGAGTCATTTTCACCAAAATAGGGGAAAAGTGAAGAATGGTTGGGGAGATGTTTACCTTTTACTTAGCGTGATCTAACAAAAAATCCGGAAATGAGCTCATCTGACTCATTGCCTGTCACCCATTTCCAGTGTAGAATCGTCCGGAAGCCCTTTGCGGCGCAGTGTGCCAGCTGATGGCACACCTAATTTCACTCGCTTCTCCACCTTTAAATCCAACTATAAATGGAAAATAATAGGTTTAGGATAGGGCTCCTTTTAGAATGTATATAGCAGCCTTATGAAATGGCGTTAATAGGAATTATTAGAGATAAAGCTTGGAAAAATTCCTTAACTCAGAGATAAGAACTTTTTTCAGTTCTGGACGTTTGCAATTTTAGCAAATTTTCTCGAAAATTTTCCTCCAATATTCTAGAAATTTTAATTTATGTTTTTCTGTAAGATTCAACAATATTTTTTGAGTGTATCAAGGTAGCTATTTCAAAGGGGGTTCTCATATGAGTGGATGGCCCCAAAGGGAGACTACCCCCTCGGAATGAAGTAAGTTTTTTTAAATTTTTTTGTAGATTCTATGTCTAGACAATAAACTAAACCCATTCAGGACGTTTTTCATCATATTTCAAAAAATTTAATGTCTTGCGCCGCAAAGGGCTAGTCACGGGATATTAAAACGAGCTATACATCCAGAGGGCAGCACGTGACGGCTGAAACACAATTGAAGGACAGTAGCGGAAAATGACGTAACATCAAGTTCGAGAATCTTCCTGTAGCAGCCGACGGTGAAGGAAGCAGTCTAGCAGCCTGGTAGCGTTGTCCTATGATGAAGTGTGGCTATGTATTTTAAATCCTTTCCCTAAGCCTGACGGTACTTAGCTTTTCTATACTAGTATGTTCTTTAGTTAGCAAATGCTAATTAATCAGCTGATTCCCTTCTCGTTTCTTCATTAAATTGTAAATTCATCTGTAAATATAATTAGTTTAATAAATTTGTACTTATTTTAAAATAACGCCTTTTCATTTATTTTGAATAAACGCGAGTTTTTAACCCCCGTCCTATGTATAGAATAAACATATTGTTGCCTAACGTAATCTTAAAATCAATTTTTAAAAAAAATTCACTCCTATGAAATTAAAACTGAACAAAATCAAAAGACTAATTGGAAATTAGCGTTTAAAAATCTTAACATTTTGTATTGTCATCGAGAACACGCAACTTCACAAAAGTTTATCAGGAAATGAGTGAAAATTGATCACTAAATTCCATCTTTACAAACAAGGAACAAGTCAAGTGAAATAAAAAGGTGTTTAAATGTTCAAAATATGCATTGTTTAGTAATTTTCGGTTTATATCTAAATTCAACAAAAACATCCCAGATAGCAATTTTAGTTTGCAGGAAACTTGCACTGCAAATCTGCAGCAAGTTTGACACGACAAGAGTGCAAGTGTGAAACAAGTTTGCAGCAAGTTAACGCAAGCTTCGAAGTCACCATGCCACGAACTTGCAGCAAGCTTGCATTGCAAACTCATTGCAAATTATAGCAAAAAAAGCCTACGAACATAACCCGGGATAGAACTCGCGATCTACCTGTTCCGAAGCAGACGCGCTAACCATTCGGCCAGTTAAACTCTGAGAGGAGAAGATAGATTTCGCTAATACATCGTTCGATTCGATTCGTATGCGATTTATTTTAAACTATTTTCTTGATTTGATTAATTTTTTTAAAATTTTGAGTTGAGAATATGATTTGAAGTCAAAGAGAGAGCGATTTTCGCTAATAACTACGTTTTGCTAGTAGAATAAATTATGAAATTAGAGTTAAAAAGTAATTACTTTAAAATGGGACAAAATGTATAAGTTATTATTTTTCAACAAACATTCACTGTTTTTTCGGTTTAATTTTGTTTATAAACGTTAAAATTTCAACATTAAGAAAAAGGCGATATAGTTTTCTTTAAAGTGCGAGTGTTATATTTAGTAAAAAGATGGAAAATGTTTCAAAAATTTTTTTTATAAAAAAGTTAGTTTTTTTTACAAATTATCATTGATTTATTGAACTAATAAAAAGAAGGACGGTCTAGGAGATGCTATTAAAAATCGGATGTTTTTTTTTAAAACAGAGACAAAGATAATTATCTCTTTGTGCTATTTTTGCATCAAGCATGTTTTGTAAACTTGCAGCAAATTTGCATTGCAAGGAGATGGCGCTAGTTGTCACGGCGAACTTACTACAAGTTCGCTTCAAGCTCGACGCGTCAAATTTGCGATGACAAGGTAATATCAAGTCAAAATCAAACCTGCTGCAAACTTACGTGTTATCTGGGATATTATCTTCCTATGAATGAATGACGAAACAATAGTCATAAAGGAACCTGGGAAATCCACCAAAGATAAAATAGAACAAAGAGTAACGTATTTTGTCCCCGGAAATTTAATCGAGCTGAAGATATCTGGCGAGTTACATTGTTGCTTGATAGTTGCGTGACAGGCAGTAGCAAAACCCGAGAGGCTCCCTAACGAGATGACGCAACAGGAAAATAATTCTGTGATATTTTATACATTAAAGCGACAGCTGACAGCTTCATTTCTTAAACTTCTTTCTTGTCCAGAAACCTAATCAGTAATACCACCGTTAAGCGGAATAATTACGTTACAATGCATTTCCGACGATGATACAATTTTCTTCATAATTACCAAGTTGAATATGTATTACTACGCTTTTCTTAAAATAAGGTTACTTTTTAACCAAGTTCTTGTAGTTACTCTAATAGAAGCACATAATTGCTACCTTTTAGCTATTGAAAAAACAGATAAAACTCTTTATTTACTTGTCAGGTCCAAATTTAATCGTATATTGAAAGTTCTTTTAATTTTTCTACAAAAATTGTGCAAATCTATATAAATCAATGATCAGAAGGCCGGAAAATTATATAAAACTTAATTTCGAACTTCGAATTTTAATTGAAATGAAGGATTTAAAATTAGCAATTGTTTAGTTAAAACATCTATATCAAATTTCCCTTCTTTAAGTCAAAAATATAGTAAAATAAATTATTAATTTAACTAAAAATATTTGAAAAACTCTTTAGCAGTGATGCAAGTATGAATTGCTGCACAGTGCATGGATGGCATTGTTACGGAAACCTTCCGGTGAGCGTGTGGAAGCAGTCCACAAGGAGGATAACGGAGAATAAGGTGGAACGAAAAAACACTTTTTTCTTTTTTTTAAACTTCTAGTAGTGCGCAAAAATTGTTTTTTGATGCAAAAAAAATCATAAACACCAAATTTGATGGCAATCGGGACATGTCTTGAGGTGCCACAAGTACGAGGAAGTTTCATAAATTTGAGAAAGTTTGCTCGATTTCAACCTTTTTCTCTAATTTCTCATTTGCAGTAAAAAAGCTCAACTTAAATATTTTCTACTTTTAATTCCTTTTTATTAACAGAAGAAACATTTTTAGGGTGTTTAAAACCTATTGAGAGTATATAACCAGACAAGTCGCCCCACCAACTAAGAACGGTCACGCACCACCACCCACAGAATCAAGAAACACAACATGGGAAACCTTATTCACTTTCTAAGCTTCCTAAACCGCACATAAAAGGCCTCCTCTGGAAGAGGATGCTTGAGGAGTGGCAAACCTCATGGAAGAATGGCGATACAGACAGGAAAATCTATAACATCATGCCCTCAGTTAGTCTCCGTCCCACTAACTGGATTAGAGAGGATGTTATCTTCTTCTCTCAACATGGACCTTTCCCTGCCTGCCTCAAAAGGTTTCACCTGTCTGACAGCGATTACTGCAGTTGTGGTGGAATTGACACGGCGCTTCACTATGCCACGGAGTGTATTCTCACAGTGTCTTGGCATATGAGGAAGCCAGCGCCAAACTTCGAACAAGAATGGCTGAAAAGGGTCGCCAATAACCTCGTCTCCAGCAGAAAATTCGTGGGATTATCAAATTCATGAGCGAAAACAGAGATCTTTTCCGGCCTCCCTAGCCTTCAACTTCCCAGCGAGCTGAACTAAGTAGCTCAACATTCCCCCTTCAAATAAAAGAAAGGTATTTCAACATCTAAAGAAAAGAAGACTATTACGAACTAATAGTGTAAAAGTGAAAATGCCTGTGCTGTACAGAGCGTATATATTTCCATCTTTTTGTTTTTCTTAAATAAAATTCCCGTGTCTTGCCCATCAAACCGTTCAGGTCACGGGTATGGGGATAAGGGACGGCGTTCTGTTCTGTGAGTATATAAAAATATTAATTATTAAACAAAAACATGCAAGAAATCGTCTATGAATGAAAAGAGAATATGCCGTTTCTAATCTGGAATTTTTTCTCTGTAATACATTTAACTGACGAAAAACGCCCACAAGTACTTTATGCATCCTTGTAATTGCTGTCGTGTAGCAAAATGTATTTTATGTTTTGCCAATCTACCGATAATCAATAAAGTTAACGGGGAGAATTTTTAGTCCTGTAAGATGATATTTGTTTGTGTGCTTTCTTGTACATTTTTGGCTCCCGAGCAAGTATAAACTAGTTCTGCTTATAAAGCTTTGCATATAAATAACAACTCGCTTGGCTCAACGGTATTTGAACACGTCTGCAAACGTTGAGTCTGAATAGCGATTTAAAAAAAAAATCGCAGTCAGAGGATTAAAAGGAAAGAAGAATTTTTCTATATGGATTTTAATACCTTTAGTAAATTTGATATAAAGCATTTAAAAATTTTGAAATAAATTAAATAATAGTTCTTAAAACCGCACTTTTATTAGTGTGCTAGAGAGTATGTGTTTTTAAAATTTTTAATTATTTCCTACTTTTTAGCCTTTAAATTATAATTAGTTGTTATAAATGTTATGGAATCTTTCCAGATTCCCCGCCAAGAGGCTCCACTGGTAAGGAATAAAATTTTAATTACAATTCATAGTTTCACTGATAATTTAACTCGGAAAATAGTAAATAGTGTATTGCCATCGAAAATACGCAAGTGTACAAGCTTTCAAAAACTCCAGCAGATTAGAAGTGATAGAAAAATTGAAACAAGAAATAAATCAAGTTAAATAAAAGTGTATAGCAACTACAAATTTCTTATTCAAAAGAGTTTTCTCTGAAAAATCAGATAGATATGCGAAATTGCGTGCACTTGTAGGTAAATGTTCCACAATAAGTGTAGAGTTTCCACATAGTACTTATATAGTTTTATTTTATTACCCAAATTATAATTTGTAGTAACGCAATATAATGTTGCGAACTTGGAATGTCGCTTCCCAGCAATGTTAGTCTTATGGTTCGAAAGAGAGATTTATAGTGGTTTTTACTAGCTATCGGGGGAATGGAGGCCAGACCTTGGCGGCAAACTTGGCAACCATTTTGGCGACAAAATGAAGGTCCTCAAAAATACTAGAATTTTCTCGATATCACTATTAGGAGCTGATAAATACAAAATGTACTAGATGATTCCACGTGACGTCACGCCCTGTCGGGAAGACTGTAAATATCTGCAGTTGCTGAATGATAGAGAACGTGTTGGTCGACTTGGATCATGTTCGGAGTGCGAAACCTTTGGAATCTCTCTTTGGAGTTTTGTCCGCAGTGCTAGCTGGTAAGCTGTTAGACGCCGAGCGGTAATGAAAGAGCCGTTGCTGTTGTGTTGCTAATTTGTGCAAGTGCTGCTTTTTCTGTTACCTGCGCTTCGTGTTTCGAGAATAAAGTGTCATTCTCCGTTACAAACTGCTCCGCTGGTTGGACTGTTTTCACCGTACACAAACAAGACGATTTTCGTAACAATAAATATAGCCCGTTAATATTTTCATTTTGCAGATTTGTTGACACAGATTCTTCTATTTAAACGTAAATTAAAATCAAAGAGAACAGGATGTACCATCTTGTATATTCGCAAAGATGTCTGCACATAGAAAGTTTCCAAAATTATTAATATATCTTGCAATAAGCCATTCTGCATATTAACAGTTTCTAAATCCGTATCGAAATAAAGTTCTAAAGGTTATTTCAGACAGCTATTGTTGCTTTCATCATCATTTAGGAAAATAATAATAATAACAATAAACAAACAAATAATTCAATAATTTTTTTATTAATCATTGAAGTTAAATGATTTATTAATTATCTCAATTGTAGAGATTTTTCATTCATGTGAGTAACTAATGATTTATTGATATTTTCTGTATCTTCTATTCTTACTGATATGAAATTAAGAAATCTTATCGATTTTACGCGAGCTGCTTCTCGTTATGAGCTAAGATGTTCGAAGAAGCAGAAAGAAAGAAAACAAAGTCATTTTCTTCCCCGGTAAACTCTTTAATGAATATTCAAAATAGCTCTTCGTTTCTCATCAATGCGTTTCTTTCAACTCGTTCTAGGGCAAAGTTTTTAATTGCATATTTATGTTCTTATTAATTACGCTAATATCATTTAGATCTGAAAGTTTTTTATTTGACTGAACGAAAATTTTTTAGCTTTTGTTAATATTATTCTAAGCAGGGCAGGAGAAATATGAGCGTTTTCATTTTTTAAATGCAGTTAATTTGGCATTCATAAATTCAAAAATTGCTCAAGAGAAAATTTCTGTTTCTTTGCAATAAACGAGCCTTTTATTGTGCTTCAAAATGCTCGCCTCTATCTATGTAATATGCTCACCTCTTAGAAGTTATACACACAAGGAACAGAGGAGGCTTTCTAAAAATGGTGCACAACTGCCCAAAACAGTTCTCGCAGTCAAGGGTGGAAATAATAATCGAATAAATGTGTTAATTTGTTCGGAAATTAATCAACTTCCAACACAAGTGGAGAAGTCAGCAATCCATAAAAGGCGGGATTGTATCAATATGTATCTAAACACGAGGTCAGCATAACGATAAATTTGCGGGAGTGAGGATCGGTAGTGAGAACGCGAGATAAAGATTCGATTAAAAAATGACGATTCTGCGGAAACTATAATAAATAATACTCAGTTTCTGGGGAAATTAATACACGAGTTCCCGAAGTATTTCGCTAACATTCGTTGCGTCGTTTTCATTGCATTCGCTTCGGATAAGTTGGAGAAACGATTATTAGATTACAGTCTTGTTTTGTACTAACATGGTGGGTATTTTGCGGCGGACATAATAATTCCGAATCAAAATGAAAGGACCCAAATGACACACGAGTTGGTAGTTCTTTCTCCAAGCTTCCACACCGCACACACCCTATGTGCTTGACGACAGCAGATTTAGAGTGCAGCAGCCCTGAGTTCATCTTTCGTGGAGTCGGCTCTTTTCTCTGGATAGACCATGCGATCCTCCCACTAGGAATTTACTACTACCCTAATTCACCATCGCGGTATCCGAGAATAAGCCAAATGATATAATGCCTAAAGCAACGGACCTCATGCACCGTTTGAGTTCGAGGGTATAGAAAAACAGCTGTGGAGGAATAAACAAAACGATCGGCCTATAAGCGACGAAGAAATAAAAGCAGTCAGCTGTTTAAGACTGACCAATGGCTGCCTCCGGCAGGTCACGTGTCGGAGGATGTGACGTCACATGCATAAGGTCCATTCTGCATTACGTAGGGAGAGTCTTGTTGCTCTCCATGCCCTGGCAATAAAGGAGAGGGTATGATAAGTGTTTGAATTAGATTTGGTTTTGGCTACGAATAAAAGACCTTTGAACTCGATTATACTGATTATAACTGGCTGTAGCTTATACCAGTCTTATGTTTACGACTTTCGCGTATGTAATCAAAACCACAGACCAAGAATGAGCGATTCACCTCTTTTCGCCTTCAGGATAAAAGATTCATTATAGCTTCCATTGGAGCTGAACTTGACGAATAGACTTACAAGACGTGACCGATTACAAGAACTGAGTAGCACATTGTTTATACTCATAAGAAGCCGTACAGCCATCTGTCTGGATTTTTGCCATCCACAAATCTTATATATTATCAATACAAGAAACAACCAGCGGGAGTGTTCTCCCCTAAACTTTCTCGTATACTTCCCCCAAAAGGTGCCGTTTCTCCTTCCCCCGCGTGGCTAAAAAATTCGAACCTACTGTTATCCAGAATCCAATGACTATCGGAAGGTTTTTCATTACAGTGATTGAAAAATATCTAGGTAAAGAATTCAAAGAGATGCGTACCGATTAAAACGCATCTATCGCACACTGCTAGGTTTCACTCTTGCCGTCTCAAGGACAAACTGACGTAATTCGCTCCTTTCGCCTGCACAGAAGATTGCTTCTAATACGCATGCGCGTGGAGATACAGATTGGTTTCAATGGTAAAAAATACAGACCGACAGACAGTCAACCCTTTGACGGATTTGGCTCAAAATTTTATACGGACCTACATTCGTGACGATAAAACCGTGTACCAAATTTTATCCATCTAGCTATTCAAGTGTTTGAGTTATAGTGTTCACATGACTTCGGACATACAGACAGACAGACTTCCCGTTGACGGATTTTGTCCAAAATTTGACAGAAACCTACAAATTATGTTTAAAGACCACATACCAAATTTCATCCCCGTAGCTCTAATAGTTTTCGAGTTATCGTGTTCACAGACATACAGACACACAGACAGACATAATTCCCAAATTGTGTTTTTCGGACTGAGGGAGGTCTAAAACGTGGAGATTCGTCAAAATCTCGAGTTCGAATTTTTTGACGATTACAATACTTTCTCTTCGTATACGAGAAACAAAAAGAGTTTTATTTAAATCCCATTACGCTCGCCAGCTAGCGGTGTTCGCTTGAGTCTCCATCATCAAAGGGCGGAATTCCTTGACGGTAAGCAGCGATAATCACTTTAAAACTGAATCTTCAATATTTAATGCAAATTGTGTCTCCATTTTCACCATGTCTGATGGAATGTTCTCATCCAGGAGAGTCGGCCTGCACTCTGAAAGCTTGAGGTTGAGTCGGCCCTCCTGAACATTGAATGAATGAATGAAAACCTTCAGTCTGAGCTAATCGTGCGCAAGTTCAGAGTAGAAGCCGTTAGAGGAGATATAAAGCACAAAACAAACAAGAAACACGTAGGAATATTTGACCGGAAACGCCACCCGCATGAGCTAGAGGACGCACGAAGATGCAGGAATGACAAGCTGATGATGAGAGAAAACTCCTTCCTTGGCGATGTTTTACTCTTAGACAGTATGGTCACAAGTTTAGTTTCAAAATAGCTATTTAACTTTCATAGACGCACACTTTACAGCAGTAGTTCAGAGGGATTGGGAAATTCTTTCGAAAATGCCCGGCGTTTCGTGAACATTTACAGATTTTCTTTACAAGTTCGGCATGTCAGCCATCTTATAATTCTTTAATTGCAGCATGTTCTCCATTCGCAGTTGGAATTTTAAATAACAAGCGCTAAAATCAAAATAAAGCGCTTATGAATAGCTCCCTCCATCTCATTCGGATTCGAGTGCATTGTGTCATTTTGAAGTGTTTATGTGTTTTATACCTCCTTCGATAGTTAACACACTGACTTTTGAATCACACTGACTAATCTAATATTGTATGAAACACGCCAGCAACAGGTCGTACTGATAATTCCTAATTTATTTTCAGTCAGTGCATATATATACATATTCTTTTCTGTTGTGCATTTTGAGCATTGCATTTAGTTAGAAACTGATTTTCAATGATCAGAGATAATGCAGACTAACACAAATTCCATTTTTAAATAAATGTATCATAAATATAAAAGTTGCATCAAAGAATAATTAAAAAAGGACGATGGTTCTTTTATTTTAGTACAAGAAGAAAGGAAACCAATAACTTTTCAACATTTTCTAATTTTTTTATTCTCTCTTCTATTAACATATTAGTTACAAAATGATAATGTTGCAATTTTGAAGCTCTTTAATCTTCTACTTCTTACATTGAGTATTAAAGTATAAAACACATTTTTTCAATCTTATAAAGCAATAAACTCTAGAGAGTCTGCATTTTAATACTTTTAAAGCATACTTAAACGTGCTTTTTTGTGATTTTGTCTACTAAATTTCTTCAATTTTATATGCGAAAGGTAAATATTTTATTGTTATGCTACATAAAGGAAATTTCTACGAACGTCAAATTCCCATTAATAGGGACTTTGATAGAAAAACTGTTTTATATAGATTTATGAATATTTGTTTGAAATGGTGGAATATGCATATATTTTATTTTGCACGCATAAAAGACTAAAAATTTTTCGAAGGCTTTAATTTTAAAGAACCGTTGAATAAAATATACTGAGCATATCAGATGGGACCCGAAAGATAGTGAATGAAATTAATAAATTTAAATCTGTAAAAAGTTTATTTATACTGGAGTTAATATAAAAACAAATTTGTTTCCTACAAACTATAATTCTTCTTAAAAATGATTCTAGAAAGAAATCATTGCATTTATTTTATTGACGATAGAGAGAGAGGCAGTGGAAGCAACAAAATGATAAAATAAAACAGCAAAAGCTGAAAATTTTTATTTTTCGCACACTATGTTGAGTGCAAAACGCTATTACGAAGGCAGCATAAATCAAGTTTCCGAAACAAAATACACATCATAAAATCATAAAAAATTTTTTAAAATTTTTTTGGCGGGAGAAAAATAATAATAATAAAGACCAAAGTAATGTAGCTAATGCTAAAGCTGAAAGTTGAAACCCAGTAGAAAAATCAGCAGAACTCGCAGAAATTAGCTTATTCTTACAGCGTACCAAACAAATATATTAAGAAATAAGATTTTTTTGAATAATGGAAGTAAAGAAAGATGTAAACTGTTGTAGAGTCACTTTAAAGATAAGTAACTCTTCAAGTTCAAAGACATTACGAGAAAAGTTCAGAGACATTACGAGAAAAGTTCAGAGACATTACGAGAAAAGTTCAGAGACATTACGTATAATAAATTTAATCCACCACTGATTTCTGGCACAGAAATTAATCAAAAAACGAAGCAACTTTAAAACTTTTTAGTAATTGACATGAAATAATACGAAATATTAAAAAAATATTGTAGAAAAATGTAAAGAAAAGGAATAAACTTCGATTTAGCTCCATTTAGAGGAGGAAAAACTATTTTAATATACCTTTATTGGATATATCTTGTTAATAATTATAATTAAAAATGCGAAAATATTACTTTTAACAAAATAATAGGTACAAATTCTGTTCGTACCTGAAAGCAAAAATTAAATTTTACGGATTAGTCAGAAACTAGTAGTCATGAAAAAATTAAAACAGCTTCTTATATTAAATATTGCAAATAAACAATCAACTCAGAAATGCTTTTAAGCAAAAATTCCATTTAAATCTTTTCTAAAACTAAGTACAGTTTTATACTACAAAATTAAATATTTAAAAGGAACTAGATTTCGACATTTCAGCTAAAAGTTTAGAGACATGAAGTATTCATTCATTGATTTGAGAGAAGTTAAAATATTTTAACCCATTCTATTTAAGTAGAACAAAAATTACTTGGCGGGATATGTAACAAAAATTTGTATTTAAGAAATAACTTCGTAGTTAATAGCCAACTTTTTCAACTAACTATTAATACTCTGCCTTATTTTAATAAAGTGTACTTTACTGAACCATTTAAGTCTGTTTATATCCAAGCTAGGAAGAGATAATTTAGAACTAAGAGAAAAGAAAAATATGTGTTCAAATGACAAAATAAATGATACGTTTTCGTTCCGGAACATTAATTTATTCATTTATGTTTTTTTAAGCAGTAAGAGATCCTTTCATTCGGCGGCAAAAAATGCGGAACATTCTAAAGAGATTTTATGCCTTCAGACATGATTTTACAAAATAAACTGAAAAATATTTACACCATAGAGTACAATGACATATAAATTGCTGTATTATGAAATTTTTTCAAAGGTTGTATTGAAATTTTAAGACGATATTTTGGTTCTCTATTTATAAAAATTGTGAGATCTTGCAGTTCCGAAGAACTTGCTACAATTAGATCCCACATTTCCATACATTAGAGCTAAAATATCTTAAGGAACAATTTTAACATTTTAAAGGAGAGACAAAAGAAGCTCCAGAACACAATGCGCCGTTTATTTTTTGAGAGTGGTTTTCTTGCGTTCTTTCCAATCTACGGATACGATTCTTTGCCAAACTGAAGATGCTGTTAGATAATGCAAATATAATAAAAACCAGCACAATTGGACTCAAGATATTTTACTTCTGAGGTACAGATTTATACAACTAGATTCGTGAAATCGCACACCGTGCGCCACGCATCTCATGCAACTAAACATCAGAACGGTGGCCCATGGAACAGTATTTGCAATTAGCTTTAAAACTCGCCAAGAGATTTTATGTTTACTGC
>BGPR01004110.1:105172-119287 GCA_013235015.1 Araneus ventricosus
ATTTGCAATTAGCTTTAAAACTCGCCAAGAGATTTTATGTTTACTGCTTCATTTGGCAATTATCATCTTTCAAGGCCAATATTTTATTATGATCAGAAACTTCAATTGGAAATTACTTCATCGGATAGCTTTAGGTCTAAATTATTATTGTAAATTATAAAAATAACAACTATTTAAAAGAACTTGCTAATTTCAAGTTTTTCCGATATAACAGCATCATTTTAACTAATAAGTAAGGCGAACCGTGCGCCACGCATCTCATGCAACTAAACATCAGAACGGTGGCCCAGGGAACAGCATTTGCAATTAGCTTTAAAATTGGCCAAGAGTTTTTATGTTTACTGCTTCATTTGGCAATTACTTGCAAGCATTCATTTGTCATATACACCGCATTATATTCCAGGCCAAAATCTCCCCTGGAGGCAACTTTTGGTGCTAATTTTTTTTATCTTTAGAAAACGAAATCGCATGTTCCATTGTGTACGAAAACAGAAACTGGCTACATTTTGCTCATCAGATTGCCTGCTGCAGGGCTCAGAACACTTCATGTTAATTTATAACCACCCTATATGCTTTACTAGACAATAGAATTCTGAATAGCACTGGTGGTGAAAAAAAAGAAGTATCAGTAAAGGAAATCCTGCTTGTGTTTTGCTTATTGAAAAAGAAAGCTAAAGAGCCCTTAAAATTTTACTGCTCGGGGGGAAGGGAGTGTAAAGGGGAGAAGATGCATTAATCACGGAAGGAGTAATGTCATGTTTCTCCCAAGAAAGGATTCAGCAACTGCTCCCAAGGGAGTTGTTCCATCTCTCTGAATACCGAAAGATAAGACGCATCCCTCATGCAAAAAGTGATTACTGTTGAGCAATTTCGGCTGTTCAGGAAAGATAAGTGCTTCTTCTTCCGATAAGAAACGCCTCAGAGGACAAAGAAACGGAAAAAATGCATAACTGTTAATTTAAGGTCTGTTTCTGCCAATTTTAACATTTATTTTCAATTTTTCTGGAAGAGCTTTCACTGCATGTGAGAACAAGAAAATATTGTTTTGCTTTTCACTATAAAGCTCTCTGAGAATAAAAGATTGTAACTTTATTTGAATCAAATTCCAAACTTATCATATTAAAAACAAAATTTAATTGAAATCTGGAAAATGCCTCTTGGCATATTTACCGAAGCAAAGGCTTTGCTCTTTTGACGTATTCTTTTTTGGTGCAATGATCCATGGATTGCAATACATCACAACGCTCGGAGGAATTAAATTTGAGATCTATGTACGAATCTCTCTAACTGTTTCCATTTTTCAAACAAATCATTTGTTTTATATTTAGCATTATTAAAGACAAGCATTAGTTACTAAGAAATCTAAATTTGTGAGACAACTTTCATAAAACTTTCTGCTGGCATTCAGAACCGGCGTAGAGATTGCTTTACATATGAAGCAAAATTTGTTCATGGGCTAGCAGAAAAGGACGAGGTTTGTAGTCGAGAAAAGGTTTTAGGAAATTTTGTAAATAGTTGAATAAATATGCATCAGTTTACCTTAGATGTCTTTATTCTTAAACATTTGCTTGTTTTTAATTTGAAGCTATCCCTACTAATATCACTGATCTATTGGTATAATTTTGTTTTGGGAAAATGTCGGTGGTTGCGGCCTGCAAAAATGAGTAGGCAACACATATATGCAAATGTAGATACAGATATAGAGGATGATAGATATAAATAAAAATATAATCTTGAGTTTCTAAGTTTAATGTTTCTAAAATATACCAGTTGGAAATAGGAAATTTCATAATGTCTGTTGCTGATAAGGTTTTTGGACTCTTTAGAAAGTTCTTTTGCAATTTATTTTTAACACTGCATGCATTTTTAGAATTTTACACTCATGATACCATATACGACACGGTTAATTTTCGTGTAACTGGGTTAGTTTTCTACCCATGGATGACACATTTTGTTGTGCCACAATGAACGAAATTTTAAAAATAAGATATTGATTCAATTTAACTGATCTTCATCCCTAAATTCTTCTAAACATACTCGTAGATTATTTTAACAATAGAGTCATTTTATAAATGAAAACGATACTGGTCATGAATTTAACATTCGCTTTTACCGAACTCTCGAAATTTACTAAAATATCAAAACGCACTCTCATCATTTTATGTTTTTTGCGAAGTCATCAAATAGACCCAGAAACATTCAATTCACTTAACAAGCTTTACTCTGAACGAACGGTGCAAAAGTTTACAAGAAATGATGCTGGAAATACCGGTGTGTGAGACAAATATTTAATTATACTTATTTCAATAAAACAAAATAGGACCGTATTTCTTAAACCAGAATATTTTATACAAGCAGATTTAAGTTCGAAATAATAAAAAATACAGTAGAATCTCCTTACAGCGAAGTCTCCCTACAGCGAATTTCTCCCTATAGCGAAATTTTTAATCGGAAACTTAAATAATATTCAAAATATTCTCCATATAACGAAGTGGTTGTCTCCCTATAACGAATTTTTTCAGACCTTTATCTTTTCGATTTTTGTCATTTTTGAAGAAAGTTGCTAATTTCTGTGCAAACAAATCGCTCACACGTGCAACCACTCGCATTGTTCATTCAAGCGATAACACATAGCAATAGAATGCTATGTGAAGGGTAATGCAGTTGTTAGGACCTGGGTTTCTACACAGGGAGCAACATTTCTACGGGTCAAGATTTCAAGAATCGGGGTGGAAACAGCAAATGGATGTGACAACACGCATTTTATGTTTATCCGTACTAGTACATATTATTCTCTAAATTGGTGAATTGTCTTCACTTTTGCGCATTTTGTTTATACAATAAAAATTAGAATAATTTTAACAAATTTATAATAAACATTACTTCATTTTTAATTGAAAGTCATAATTAAATATTTTTGAACTTATAGCACATACTAAAAGGTTTGTGACATTTACTTAAATAACTGCAAAAATCTGTAATCTCCGTATAACGAAATTTTCTCTATAACGAATTTTTCAACTGGAACCAAGCGATTTCGTTATAGGGAGATTCCACTGTAATAATATTCGATAATATTAAGGGGGCGCAATAATAAGAAAACGGTGTTTATCGTACAAAAATTTCCTTAATATCACTTAACGAAATTGTTTCGTTCTGAAATAGAACACTGTTTGATATAAATTCGATCTAAAAATGAGATTTTACCGCGATAGTGCTTGTGAGAATCGTTCGACGAAAGACCACAATTAAGATCTTTCTCCCGGAAAAGATTACGAGAATTGCCCTGAATTGATTTAATGCGTGTGAATCTTACGGTAATTGTAATGATGATTTCCCTGCAAACGAATCTCCCTCCTGTGCTGCACGACCCGAGGGATACTCCGCTTCTCCTCTTAAGGTAAGAGAAAGTGAAAGGTTTAGAGAAACAATAAGCCGAGTGATAATTTAATTCCCCGATTCTCTGAATGTTTATGGCTTAAACGCGGTCTGACTCCCGGTGTTAATAAGGGACTGTTGATTTAAGCATTTTTAAACGTAGTTAATTAGAAAGTTTGATTTATGACTTTATTAGTTCACATTTCTTAATTTGGAAAACTTACGTATTAATGATACATATTTCATACCAGAGTAATAAATTGCGTACCTTATCAGTTTGAAAGTATCGTTAAAAAGTTGATCGAAAATTCATATCTAGGACCAACAGCAACGGTATCTCCTAGGTTATAAAAATAATGTTGCAAAGTGCCATGCCCGATCAAATTTCGGGCATTTTAGTGATGTCAAGAATCACCGAGCCATTGTTGCAATACCAAATAATATTTCAATAGTTTCGAATAATAGTGTACAATTTGTGATTTTCAAACTTATAAAGAGAGCAAACAAAAATTATTGTTGTTAGTTCTGCATTGATGAGAAAAGCATCTTATAGAATCGCCCATTGGCATAAAAGTTCATACAGGACAGAAACGCCACACAAGCGATTTTGCTTTGACAGGCGCCTCCTCTTTTAATAATCCACACTAGGACTGTGCCGATTTTCGATGCATCGGAAAATATCGATGTTACGCAATCATCGCCGTTCCGATGTTTATATTGTCGTTTTGTTCGAAGCATCGGAAATTCCGATTTACCCGCGATGTGTACAACGTTTCCCGATGCATCGTAGACATCGATGTCCACACGCACCGCGAAGAGCATTGTTCCCGATCGCGCATCGATGACCGCAAGGCATTTCCTCGATCATCAGTGATTACCGTGGCGTATCTTTCCCCATGTTTCTTCCATCATGATTCATCAAGCAGAGACATACGTTGCGAAGTGCGGATCGTTGTGCTGACACGATGAATCCCGATGTAACCGCGAATGAAAACGATGAAAATAACTCGATCTCGAGAATTGAGGAAGCGAAGTGTTTTGTCTATTGTAGAATCTCTCAGTCATCGAACGTGCATTACTTCGTGTGGCCTCGTATAAATTCTCTGATGTTGTTTTAAGTACAAGGGTATAATTATCAATCCTGACGTTCATCGTTTGGTTGAGGAGAAGATCGTATTGTTTTGAATATACGATTTATTGTTGATAACTAGGCAAATTTATAGTATTTTTTGACACTTTATTAGTTAGGTGACTAAGGATTGAGTTTATTATAAACATATAAATGCCTTAATCAACCACTCAAAAGTGTAAGAACACAAAATTAGGCAATAGTAAGTGCGAAACATCGATGTATTGAAATATCGCGATGTTAGAGTGGCGATACATCGCGATGCTAAAACTTTAACATCGCCCAGTCCTAATCCACACTATTTTTTGTGATAATTTTAAACCAATGAGTGCGATGGAGAATTCAAACATCAACGAGCAAATCTATTGAGAAACCAGATGTAGCTCTCAAACTTCTTTATTTGTACTACAACTAAAATTTATTTAAAGCTTATCAAAACTGTAACTAAAAACCTTATTCTCTAGCGATGCCTGAACATTTCGTGTTAGCAGTAAAAACAAACCATCTATTGTTCAGGTATGAAACGTGAAAGATTCAGAAAGTCAGTAGACAAACTTGAATTAAATGTTAATGTTTGTTTTCTGGATGCTCACTGTGTAAATGAAGTTTGTCTGATATGGATGCACTAATTCAAACATATTGAAGTGATATTTATTTATCATCGACCCCGGCCCACTTGTGGTGCATGTGGGGTGTATGTTGCACACATCAGAAGGCGCTGCTGGATAAATAAAACAATTTATTTAATACAAACAACAGTATTATAAAAGGTATGTCTTGACGATTCAAGATGTTAGAGTAAGCCCACGGATTCCAAAACACGGGTGAAGAAAACATCAGTTCCCGAAGGAACCGGGTGTAAACAACCTGGAAAGAAAAAGGCAAAAGAGAAAGAATCCTCGGTTGAATGTCTTCATATACTCCGCTGGCGGTAAATCCTCGAGTTGCCACAAGCTGGTTCATAATTATGTCGAGTTAGGCACGACGAATATCGGCAGCATGGTGGTCAGAGTCAAGGTCCGAATCTTTTGATTCGATTCCGCTACACACTCACCCATAGGATGTGGAGCGTTTTAACGGTCGGCAGGGAAGAGTACAAAGAAAAAGTGATACATTGTACAAATATTCAACAAATACAATCAGTATAAACATAACAAATACAATAAAACACATAATACAAAAGTATAATAATAATGTAACAAATAAAATTAAATAATAAAATATAATAAATACAATAAAATAACAAATACAGAATAAAAATATAATCCTCAAAAATAATAATATTCATACAATGTGAAATACAGTAGCATCAAATACGTGTGGGGGAACCACAGAAACAAGAAATCCTTGTAACGAATTGTTTTCAGGCTTCAGTCTTATCTTAGTCCCTTTGTTTTTCAGCTTTAAAGTTTGGTTCTTCAAAATGTATGTACGATAACGATTTTGTTAATAGCCAAAATAAATCTATAGAGGGACGAGACTCAAGTTTGTGTGTAGTGCTGCTGAAGAATCCATTCAATTTTAGGAACCATTTTTTATTAGGCTACGTTCCACAGCACAGAATATTAAAGTTACAAGACAGAGAACAACATCACGATACAAGCACACAGACTAGAATGACAGAGAGGCATCATGGGGAAAAAATGGCTCCAGTGGCGCCACCTACCATAGAAAGGAGAAGGCAGTTGATTGTAACCGCTACAAATCTATTTTTGATATAAAAATCGTCTATTTTCTGAGTCTGACGCTACACCCCAGTAACTAAACGAATATACCAAGGTTAATGTAAAAGAAAAGAAAGTCAATATATATTTGAAAATATTTTCTTTTTCCTTAAAAGAGTGTTAATGGACATAGTAAAAAAAAAAAAAACCCTTAATTTTTCAATCTACAGTTAAGGAATTGCAGATCTGTTTTGAAATTTCAATTCAACGAAAAAGTTGATTCGGAAGAAAATAATTTTTCGCCGAAGATTCAAACCAGATATTCTTCTGCTCTCTTATGAAAATCTTTGGTGTGATTACGATAAAAAACAAAATGACCGTCGTCGCCATATCCTACACAAGTACAATTGGATTATTTAAAATCTTAAACCTAAAGAAATATGTTGGGCGTGATTAGTTACAAAATAAGTTAAAGATTGATTAGTTATAAGTGATTTAATATCAATGTTGGGCAAGAACCCTTTCACACGCACACCGGTTTCGGATCACTCCAATAAATATTCCAATTAAAAAGTACGTCTTCTTTTATAAAAAAAATCTAAAGTGATATTCATGCAATTGTCTATTACTTTACTTGTCTATTTTGTTTATTACTTTGTCTATTTTGCCTCGCTTCGTAAATAAATTCATACCTGCCCGTTTATTCAGCATTCTGCCTGAAATTTATTTTTCCCTCAAGATACTAAATGAAGATGACAGATCTGTCAGAAGATTATGAATTGAATGTTACTCAAATTATTCATTTTAATATTGCCTTCGAGTTCTGATTCATCACTTATTTTCCTCTAAAATCCAACTGACCTTTGAACAGAAGTTTGAACACTGACCGCGTTTGTTTGAGTTACTCTTCTTTCCACAGCTCGCAAATGAATCGCACTATTTCTAATTAACTAGATGAGTGAACAGTTCACTTTAAGTAATTGGGCATTTCATACCAATTAGGCACTCATTAAAAAAATTTTAATATATAAATTATTTGTAGTTAATGTTGTGTATTTATCATTTAAAAAGAACAAATAAAGTTTTAATAAAAGTTAAATTCTTGGGTAAAAATAAAGATATCTCTTTAAGGTTGTTTTATCTTAGAAAATTATCCAATTTCTTTTCCTGGAATTGCATTTTTCTATTAACCAAAATATATGCGTTCTTTAAATGGAATTCAAAAATAAATCGCAATTCTCTAGTTCACATAAAAGAACGAAAAGAAATTAGAAAAATGAAATAGGACTGGGCACATCACAGAATGAAATTTGCTTTCCGTATAAGTGCAGCAGATAATAGTTAAACGAACCAAGTTCTTTAAGTTTATTGTGATGCCTGATTGAGATTATAAACTTCCAACTTGGTTTCAAAATTCATTGTTTTTCCAAACTAAATGTTGCATAAAAAATGAAATACTTCCAATTTATTTCTTACTTTATTTAAAAAGGACATAAGAGCGTTATTTGGCCTTGTTTCAAAAAGATTTGAGATCTAAAACATCTGTTAAAAGGCTAAAACATTAAATTAGTTTACCGTAAATTTGCTTTACTTTATGACGAAATGGATACAGTTGATTTAATGTACATTTTTATTTGAAAAATATCTGATAAATTTAATACTGTAAAAGGCCAATAAATACATTTTACTTCTTAATGTTGTTTAATTTATTCAACTTACGTCGGTCAGTTTTGAAGAATTCTTTATGTTCTTCCAGGTCAAGATAAATCTGCGATCAAATCAGTTTCGCTACTTATGAAAGTCGTTTCAAGGCACGCCGGTTTTGCAACTCAAGTACGTCCATATACAGTGTTTAGGCGTTAGCAACGAAATCACCGATCTTCTCAGCTATCCAAAAATAATGATCGCCTGCAAATCTGCGTCCGTTATTCGATTTCTAATAACCGAATAGTTCTAATTAGAAACTCACATTACAGTAAAGATCTTGAATCACCTCTCTGACTAGGGTGGATAACATCTGCAACAACGATAAAGCTTAAAAATCAGATAGCGAGAAGAACCGTTGTTTACTTAGTACTCAAATGTATTACACCCTGACCAAAACAATTAACGGATCAACTGCTTTCTACTACATTATTTTCACCTAATGTCTAAAATCCAATTAAAACCTAATGAATTTGAGAACATGAAAGACATCGGAAGGAGAAGATTCTTTATGCAGAACAGAAGTAAAGACATCAATATACGCAAGTTTTAGAATTCAAGAAAACCAAGCGTAGACTGGGAATGTCAGATTATGCATATTCGTTTGCGCATCAGTTGATTTGATGGAATATTTTTTCCCTGAATGAATTCTCGATCAAAGTCTCAACGCCTAGATCTACCAGAATCAATAGCTTGTCGAACAATTGGTGAGCTGTAGAAGGGTCCATTCGAAAGCAGTGGCGTAGCTACAAGGGCAAAAGGGGCGTTCATGCTCCGAGCGCTAGTGTTAGGGGGATACAAGAAACCACTGCATTTGTGCCAATTTTAAAACTGAATTACGATGAATGGACGAAAGATAACGCCTTGCGCCATTGATCCTTGCTAAACCGCTGATGATGGTTGGGGGTGGAATACACATGTTGTCGACGAGAGTGTGTTAAACGCCTCTAGCAGAACTGACAGCGAAAAAAGTTCGTAGAGGTGGCACAGTTACGAGATCAGATTTTCTTAAAAATGATTTATCATTAATCCAAATCATAATACTCTTCACTGGAGTAATCAAAACGATAAAATAAGTTTAAAAGATATTTCTCTGATACGAAAAATATTGCCAGAAAATATAACCCGATCTCGTGCACGTATATCGCTCTCATCTCCAACTGACAAAAAGACATGTCAACAAACTGTCACCGTAGTTGCGTATCAAAAAAAAAAAAAACACGTTTTATATGCATTCAAAGAATTGCCAACCGCAGATGACTAAACGCGCACCGATCGGGTTCGAATCAACCTGAGATCATGGTATGGAATTGGAAAAATACCCAGGGACTTTACTATCACCGGATCCAAAAATAAATTTATTGCTAAATTTTTACAAAATGTCTAACAAATCGTATTATACCCGGGCACCACTTACCTTGCTAAGCCACTGTTAGAAAGGCAAGTGGAAAATTTCTTTCGTGTTGTTCAAAGTGTAATTTGTTGGCTTTGGAACAAATACCGAATTATTGAAGGTACTCGTAGAAGGCCATATCATCGTTATGCACGCACAATAACAGAGACCAGCGATCATCATCTGCTCATCGACAAAACGTTCATTTTAGTGGATGACAACGTTCAGTGTCTAAGAGTCCATCTCGTTAGAAACTGCCTTTTGGAGAAGGGTATTGAGCGGATGGATTGATCAGTTTCCGACCTGAATTCAGTAAGGCAAGTATGGGATGATAGGAAGTCGGGTTGCTGCTGGGCCAAAGCGTTCTCTGACATTTCGAGAGATGCCCTTGTGGAAAATGGAAAAGAGTGCCTCAGAATTTAAAGGAAGTTTTTATATTCCAAGCAAAGTTGATGTTCAACCGTTTTAGCTGTTCGGAGAGATACAAGCACTATTGATATGACATGAAATTCCAACAAAAACAATTTATTTCTATTAAATAAAATTCGAAATCACAGCAAGTACTTGAAACAGACATTTTTATTTAACTAAATAAAATTAATTTTTTAAGCCCAATTTTGTAATCTCATACGTTCATAGGATTATATAGAAAGAGCCATTCAATTTTTCCCCAAAAAGACAATCAAGGACTGAAACGTGTATATTTATTCAAAATAGTGAATGATTTTTTAAATTTTTTTGAGCAGATTATATTGATCCTTTTTAATAATTATAACATCTTCAGAAAAACTGAGAGTAAATTTAATTAATTGCAAAAAATGTAATTAACTACATTGCGTCAGAATAATTAAATGCTCGAATGGATTTAAAATGAGTTTAAACTCGAATAGCAGAATTTAAAGATAACTTTCTATGCTCTGCCTCAGCCAGTTAACAAAACAGATCAACATGAAATAAACAATTGATTGAGGAGTGAAAAATGTCTGCTTCGTTGAATTTAATTAGCTAGAATAGGAAAGGCCATGAAGTTATTAAAGAGAGTAAGTTTTTTAAAGATAAAAAAAATAACTGCGCTATGGACTTAAATTTGTTTCTTGCTTGTACAGACTCATAAATCACGATCTCCCAGACAAAACGATTTTGAGAAGAATGAAGTTTTGAAAAAAATCTTGACATTGTGTGTCGTAATGATTAAACCATGAACCATAAGAAATGGATAAACATTGAAACTTCTGCTGTACTTCTGAATTTTTGGAAATTATTGCAACCAGTCGTAGCCAAGTCAAACTGTGTTCAAATCAGTAAATCAAGGTACAAATGTTGAAAAGACGCAGAAGGTTTTCCAAAAGAATCAATTTAAAGAGCGATTTAGAAATTATCATAGAAACGTATATAAGCGAAGTAACTCTGTTATAATGAGGAAATCGAAGCATTTACAACGAAGTTAATGCTTTCTAACGATTACTCAGTAAAATACATGTTTTTTTTATCAAGTATGGTTACTTTTCGGTTAAAATACAAGGTTGTGATGAATAAAGTTCGCCTAATTAAACGACTTTAGACCTGTTTTATGACTCTAAACGAAACGAAATTTTATTAGAATGTAGAACAACTGATGCTCTCTATAAAAACCGGGAAAAGTTAACATTTTCGTCAATAGGTGGCGTTATGAAAATATCTATAGTGAATTATGCAGATTTTTGTTAATAATTGATGATAAATTGAATATTCATTGGAGAGTTTTTATTTTTGGTAGTTTAATTTATATAAACTAAAAACGCTGCTAAAATTCAGTTCTGAACGCAGTCCTTTTTTTCGTTCAAAAAACCGTTTTAATGCAAGAAAGTGCACCACGTCACACTATCTATCAATAATTCTATCTTTTCTCCTCTTTTTTTATGAAAACAAAAAAAGATAGTGTGAGATGGTGTACTTGCTTGCTTGAGAACGGTATTTTGAACGAAAAAATAAGACTTTACTTTCAGAACTGAATTTCGGCGAGCTTTTTCAGCTAAACTGAAAAGAAATCAAATGAAATATTTAATTTTTATTCAAGAATACAAATGATCTGCAGAAATCACCTCAGATATTGGAGCAGCGCCACCTATTGGAGAAAACTGTAACTTTTTTCTTTTCTGTTTCACTTGGATCCCTAGAACCGCTCTAAGGCGTTCTCAACATGCGAACTTGAATTATAACAACCTGTACAGTTCTTAGCAAGTAAATTTGTTACTCAATCGAATTATTTTTGTTTGTACAATTTTCCCCTATTTTTTAGGAATTGCATTTATAAGAAAAATTCCACTGTGTCATTATACGAAGTAACTTCAGTGGAATCAATTTATGCTCTCGTGATACGTCTAATGCGCCTCGCCGGTTCAAGTTTGGATCCCATTAACCACTTAAGGACAGAGTTATTTTCTACTAAGGTGTTTAGGACGAGTTAACTCGGATTATGTCCTTAAGCGGTTAAATATCCTGCAGGAGAAGAAGGACTTGAGAAAACGACAAAGCACATTCTTCTTAAATTATAGATTACACGCGCAGTTGAGCTTGTATGTCACCTGAATTGCTTTGTTTCAGTGGCGAATCCAGAATTCGGGTCTGGGGGGTGTTGAGGTCATGAAAATTTTGTATCGCCGTGACGAATATCAAACCTCACGGCTTATGCAAACCAAAACATTTTAACTTTACAGACTTTATTCACCTGGCAATAAGAATCATAAAGAGCACTACAATACTTTCGATAATTTAATAAAAAATACAATGAAATAAATAGACAAAAAATGTTTTCGACCGCGTCAACGCTGCAAGTACAAGTGGAATGACTACAAAAATAGGAAAATTTTCGAGCATGTCAAGCCGAAAAGCAATATTGTCACGCTGTTACTATTTTTTTTAAAAGGGAAATTAAGAACAAACAATTGTAGTGATTTTAAATAAAATCAAGAATTCTGGTTTGGCTCGGGGGGGGGGGGCTGCAGCCCGATAGCCCCCCCTGAATTCGCCACTGCTTTGTTTTGCTTATGTCAATAAAAAGATAATCGCTTTTAGTTGTTCTAATTGACAATACATTAAAAGCATATACAAAAACAGCAGTGAGTCTAACGAATGTGTAAGACTAAAATACATTGGTTTGCAGAAACACAATAAGTACTGTGAAACTAGACGGGGAGGTGTGAAATGTCTCTTAGCACTTCGAAGCGTTTACAAGCATGCACTGAAGTGCCAAAAGCCATGGGAGGCCTCCTCACATCGTGTGAGACCTACTTTTCCAAGGCGAAAAGCAGCAACTCGACGTGACATTGGCTCGTCAAGTTGTGGAAAGTACAATCGTCGGACCTCACATTTTACAGTGAAGATTTGACCACGAGGGGACCGACCAGAAAGTGTAAAGAAGAAAACGGTTTGGGCCCACCCCGTTTCACAGGAAGCTGATAATGATTTGCAACTTTCTTAGATTTTTTTTTCCTGCGCGCAATACTTACATGTATTTTTGTAAAAATAGCATTCATATTAGTGAAGGTATAAAGGTTTCTTTACAAAATTCTATCTTTTCTCGCACGGTATTGCTTATGGCATGCAGAATTTTCAGCCAAACCATACGAAACTTATAGAATACGTGACAATATGTTGGAGAAGCATTGTATTAAAATTTGAAGTAAATATTTTGAATATTAGAAAAAATATTAGTATTTGTAGCAAATAATTTTTTTTACAGCGGATATATGCGGAACATAGTATAATTTTTCTTTAAAAATTTGGACTCCATGTAGATAGGTCAGGTAATATAAAAATTCCAGTCGAATACCATCCCTATTTGGAAAGATATACGCGTTTCAGCGAGCAGAATTTCCGTTTTTCTTCAAGAGAAGCCAAATGATAGGCTTTCACAAACAGCTGCCTGTCAAACTTGAATCTTCAAATAGTTTTACTGAATTTATTAAAGGTGGAATATGCTGAATACCCATGCATACTTATAAATAAACTGCATAATAAAAATTGCAATTCGACAACTATTATTCGAAGATTCAAAATCATTATAAAATTATTTTGAGATGACAAACGATTTCAAATTGCTTTGACAGGGTTTCAGATGAGCTAAATTAATTTCTAGAGGAAGAGTTAAAATGGCTAACAATTTATAAATATAATTGATATTCACTATTTAATGCTTTCAATAGTTGGTGACTGAAGGGAGTTGCTTGAAATTAATTATTAATATAAATAATAAGTAACAGAAGTGGGAAAATAATTTTAGAACAAAAATGATAAGAATTAACTAACTGAAAACACAGAATAATAGCTATAATTAGAAGAAATATATTACAAATACAAGGAAATCGTAAAAATTATTTTTATATTGAGAGCTAAATGATTTACTAGGAAATAAATATCAATAAAACAGGTTTAGAAATAAATATTCCGTATTCTCATTTACGTATTCTAGAGCAACAAAATGTCTTTAATTCGATAACTAAAAAATACACTGACGATAAAATTCCGAAATGTTGAGTAATCAGTAAGCACGTTAATTGGAAAATAAGTGTTTACTAAATTGCACAGTCAAGAAAAGTTAAAAAAAACCCCTCACCCACTCACTCACCCTTAATTAACACAGGCCATGTAAGCGAAACAAAGTTAATTGCAGATTACTGCATTTCTTCCCTTAAGACGAACTTAATGTATTAAAACAAGCGATTTTGCGAGATTTAGAAATTAAATACGTGCTTTACTGCTGAATCACTGCAACAACACTAATTACTTTTGCATTCTTTCAAATGAAAACTGAGCAAATGTGTCGGGCTAATTATCATCATAGTCCTACAATGTTGAGTTTCCGATTT
>BGPR01004111.1:0-30131 GCA_013235015.1 Araneus ventricosus
CACGGTAAAATTTACATTCCACCATTCATTCTGTATACCCATTCCTTCCATCATCATTATAACAACACACTCGCTTGTACAAACATAGCGTATTTTATTCTTCCATGCAAATATTTTCTTGTTAATCTTTGTTCCTGTAATCTGCCGTCAATTCGCTTCCTCTTTGTCACACATGTAACCATCCATGCTGCTATCTTCCAAAATTGTGGCCTTTATTTCTTAACTAACGTACTGCCTGCCATTTACCATTAAAAATTTAATATAACTGCTGCAATATTCCTTTCATGCCTTTGCCATTATTTTTTCCTGAAACTTTGCATCATTTCATTCCTTCCAGACTCACAAGATTGGACAGATAGAAAATCTTAATTTTTAACTTTAGTAAGTACTTGTTGTCTTTTGTATTTTCTGTGTATATTTGGGAATTTATATAATGATTTATCCACTATTTATTTGGATTATTAAAGTTGCCAAAAGTACCCTGCCACATTTCTCTCCTTTGACCAAATCGATTCCTTGCATAGGAAGACAAATTGGCTGATGTGGAACCATTTGGGTCGCGGAATGTTCCTGTTAAGTTAGATGCAAGATGGTCTTATTTTGTTTCGCGGCATGACCGATTTTATTGATCAGTGCCATATTTCAGCTGTTGGTTGTTCTTTGAGATTTGAATTAAACCTGACAGATTCTCGTTTTGATTTTGATGGTTTAGATAATGGATTTGTTGGAAGTGGTTGATAGCTAAATTCTTCCTTTTGTTGGTCTTGTCAGAATATGAATATTGTTATAGATTTCTCTATTTTTGGAATTAAAAAATATAGATTCCTAACATTCAATAGAAAAAGCGAAGATACTGGGCCAGCTTTTTCACCAGAAAACCAGAGAGCATTGTAGTGTTTTTAAAGTTTAAAGGCGGAACCCACTAGAGTGCTGCTGGCATTGCCTGGAAAATTTCTCCTTTTCATGCGAAAAGAACTTCAGCCCGCCACTGAGCACGAACTTTGGATTTCTTATACTTGTACGTCTGCTCTTGCTGTAAAGTTAGTGGTCCTAAGTAGGAGGAACAGTTGGTACTATAAACTACAATTTTTACCATTTATCAATAACAAACACACAGCAATCCCAACCTTATGTGATGGATGGTTGAGAGACTGTGGATTTAAAAAAACCATGTATGTATTTGGAAGTCACTATTGATTACTACTATCCATAGCATTAAGGACATATATATATATATTTTAGTTAACCTGGAGTTTAGGGTGCATACTCATTCATTTTATAAGCTTGCAATTTAATTTGTTATAGAGAATACTGAACATTTGTTTGGATGCAAGTTGGTGGCATTGTTTGCACTTGTGTAAACATTAGTTGTTTACAGGTCAACGACGCATTACCCTTAATTTCGCTAATTTTCATTGGTCACTGTCTATTCGATTTGGATTGGTCCATTGTGAATTTGGATTATACTTCGTTTATGTGATCATTTACCAAACATTTTTTTTCAATAACCATTCCTTTCTCTCTGAAGATTTTGTTCGTGTTCAATTTCATTATATTTCTGTTTGCTGATTATGACACCTGTGGAACAGGGAATGTTTTTTCTGGAAACATGCCTATGTATTCCCTAAACTCCAAGTTTTACCTTTTTTTTTTTTGTTATTACAAACCCTTTTTATTCATTTCTTCTAGGTATAGGCCAAGGTTTATAAATGTTTTTTTATATAATGTACACAGTATGTTTTTAAAATCATACAGAAAAAAAGAAACCTAAGGATTAAAATGTTATCCATATAATTCAATTTTATAATAATATGACACAAATAAGAGCTCATACCATTATATATTATAATTGCATATATTTTAAAATAACAAAATAATTACAAAATATAGAAGCTTAATTCTTACAAAGTGGCCCAACCTTTTTATACACAGTATGTTGGAAGTTTTCCTGAAACTAGATCCCAGTAATTAGGAAGTTTGTAGCCATGATCAAAAAGAATCCAGCGTATTCTCAAAGTGTAGCTTCTGATTTTGAGTCTGTTTAGGTAAAATTAACATTGCCTGTTTCACATGTGGAATACTTTTTTTTACATTTCTGTTTGAGATTAAACTTTTTTATTCTAATGCTTTTTATCAAATTTTCTTTTATGGGAAAAATGTTCAAATTAATATAATTTTATCAATGATCTTTAAGATTCTCTAGAGAATCATATTACCAGTTAAGAAGAAAAGTGTTATTGTCCTTTTCTTTCAATAAATTGTTTTTCTGGAAAGATCAGTTTTCACCTCTCATTTCTTCCGTGGTTGATTGTGATGATTTGTCAGATGTGTACCAAGAAAATGGATGGCTTCCTGACGGCGACTGAAATATATCTGATAAATAATAACAGAGTTTGGTAAATATCTGCTATCTAACTTGTTTATTCGGCATCATATTTGGCCTTGAGTATAAATCATAGCCATAATACCCCAGATTAAATAACATATATTGCATAGAATAAAAAAATTCAATTTTCACTTGAATAATTTTTAGATTGGTTTTCACCATATAGTGATATTAAACCAATTCTTCGTAGTTTATATTTATCATTGCATTTTAGAATAGTCATTTTGTTTAAAAATTTATATTTTCTTTTTATTGTATTAATTTTGGGAAGTTGATGGAATCCCTAATTAAGATAAATTTAATAAAATATCTTATAGTTACATGTACGGAACGCCGATTTTTTTTGATTTTCAAAAAAAATGCGATTTATTATTCGTCCAGTTTTTTTGATTAAATCAAATTTTATTTTAATGATTTTTTTTAAAACTACATATATATATTTAATACTTTGTACATTAGACAATGAGCTAGGGTCCATATATATATAACAACATGGGCATCAAAATATACTTTCTTTAAAAAAAAAATTTTTAAATTAAGTTCAAAATGTAACAACTATTTAAAAAAATATTTATGAACTAAAATCTAGTAATATACTTTTGAAATATAAAGAACCATTTATTAAGGAAAAAGAACAATATAATAAAATTGTCATTTTCTTGATTATAGATATATTATTGTATGTTAGAATCAGAGTTACTCAATTTTTTCAAAAAATCAAATTTATTCAATTATTTTTTAAAACTACATATATATATTTGCTGTTTGTACGGTAGTTGACCTACAGTCATAAATTATATATATAACAACATACCAGGCATTAGCTATACTCTTTTAAAAACAAATTTAAAAATTGAGTTCAAAAGTAAACAACTATTTAAAATATTTGTGAATAAAATAATATACTTTTGAAATATGAACAAGATTTATTGGAAAAGGAACAATACTGTAAAGGTAATGTTTCTTGATTCTCTCCTGTTATATAGTAGAATATGGAGGAGTTTACACTCAAAGATATTTCATTTGTTTCCTTACAAACACAGTTTGAAACTTTCTCTAATCCTAATCTGTTTCTTTAAAACGACTAAATAAAAATTTTTCTGAATAAAATTTTTTTAAATTCAGGCTTCCAGGTGCATGGGAGTCACCATCAGGACTACCCTTAACAGCACTTGGAACACCGACTCGTCGCGATAGATTCACTTCTAGACATTAGCACCGCGGCTCACAAACGTACTTTATAAAGTATAGATCATGGTTAGAATTACACTAAAACAATGTTTGTATTTCTTTTTGGAACATTTTATATGAACCATAGACCATCTTACATTTTGAACATTACTGCAATATATAAAACTTATCCCAACACTATTTAGTTTCACTCAGTATTAAAAGGAAACTCCACCATATTTATTATGTTCTTTCTTTGTAGACGTAATACTTTCACAATATTTATTTTATTTTATAAAAAGGAGCATCCTCATACTTTGCATTTGTTATGTTGCTCATTAGAGATCTTTTTAACCTTTCGCGTGAAGTGTGCCGATTCTAATTCCTCATTCTCAACCGTTAACTTCAACTATAAATGGAAATAATATGTTTAGGATTAGGTTAAATAGGCACTCCTTTTACGAATGTTATATAGCAGTCTTAGCAAATTTTTTGTTTGAATAGGGTGTAGAGATAAAATTTAGAAAAGAATTCCCCTTGACTGGAATAAAATTTTCAGTTCTGAATTTAACAATTTTAAATGCTTGAAGATTTTGCTCAAATATTTTGAGTTTTAATTTTATAATTTTCTGTAAAGATTTGTAAGTTATTTTTGAGTGTCAAGGTGGCTGTATCAGGGGTTTAAGGGGTGACCGAAGGGCTGACCCCAGAATGAAGTAAGTTTTTTTTAAAAAACTTTTTTTTTGTAGATTCTTTGTCTAGACAATAAATAAACTACATTCATATTCTCATCCTTTACAAAAATTATTACCGCTAAACTGCAAGGGTTAAAAATCAATTTACTTGTATTTCTCAAAAATAAAGAATATAGAAAGAAATACTCTAATTTATCAATTCAATAAAAATATTTTTATATTTCTATACTCTTCTTTCTTTAAATATACACTGTAAAATGCTTTAAAATTATATTTAAGATAGACAATTTTATTTCAATAAACAGATTAACTTCATATTTAAAATAAGTGATTAAATCGGTAATTTTTTTTAAAAAAAATCTAGTTGGTACTAAATCAGTAATTTTATCAACTGATTTAAATCACACTTAACCCCACTGCATATGTAGTAAAATCTTTGGAGGTACTATGTAATTTTCTGGTTATTTAAGATTCTTTCATTCTGCTTTAAGAATCTAATTTGTAACTATTTTAAATTATTATTTTTCAATTCATAAATAATTTTGTTTTAGCGTATTGAGAAAATTTAGAAATCTTCTAATCTTGATACTATCATTTGTAAATATATATAAAGGAAAAGCAGTGATGTGATCCATTAGCATACAGTAAATCTTGGCTTATCTTCTAAGGTTTGTATCAAACTAAAACTAAATCTTTATCAACATTTGTCTTAAGTTCAAAAGTCTTTTGGTATATTCAACCTTTTCAGTGTTTCCCCCAGTACGACAGTTTATACATGCACATCCTGTTGTGTAGATCAACAACCTGGTAACATCAACATTCTGTATTGCAAGTCTCGAGGTTTACACATTTGCATTTCAGTTCTGGGGCTAAACAAAATTGCATTCAATTTATTTCTTTTGCTATCCATGATCTAACAAGTCAATATGTATTTCTAAACTTAGAGCAATTTTCAACTGGCATACATCACCAATTAGCTAGATTTTGAAGTCAAAGTGCCATTTTATTTTTTATTTGATTTATTTTCTGAGGTAATGCAAGTTATTCAAAAGTATTCTTCATTTTTTAATATTTTCCTATATTTTAAAAATCTTTTAATATATATCTTTAAAAATGTTTTTTGAAATAATTTTCTGCCAATTCTTCAACAGTTTCTTTTTTAAAAAATGGAACTTAATTTTTCTTCGCTTTTATCTTAATCCTGGTGTTTTAAACATAATTTAAAAGAAATTTACTGAAATCTATACTTGAAATTAAGTTAGGTTAAGAGGGATAATAGAGCAATAATCAATAGTCACCTATGCAAGTGCTGTATTGATGGTAATGAAATATAAATTTTTATTTAAATAATTATTGTAATTTTTTATTGTTTTGTACTTGCAAATTATATGTTTTAACTTCGAAAATGTAATTTAAAATATCCATTGATGGGAAAATATTTAATATTCAACAAGTCATTGATTTTTTGTTTAAAGAAATTGCTTTGGATCCTAAAAAATTGTATAATTCAATGTAATTCACGTAATTTTAATTGCTTTAATATTAAAAAGCAGGTTTGTATTTTATCCACTTTTCATTAATCGAATATAGTGAACAGGGTAAGGTCATATGATGGGTCCCTTGCTTGATGAATTATGCTGTGTGCCGTGGCAGGACAATCTTTCCTTTCTGGTTACTTGATGAATTACATATTGTCTTATTAAATGTTGTCATATGCTATGTTATGACATCACATCCTTTTTCTTCCTGCCAAAAGCAAGCAGTGGATTTTCAGATCAACATAATATGTTTGCTATCCCATGACATCATAGCATGCGTGACTTATAAAACCTTTCAAAATATTTTAAGAGTTTATTCACATTAAATATTTGTCTACTTAATAGATATTCATAAACAAGAACCATCTGTGTGTGATTACCTGCAGAATATGAAAATCAGCAAACTTATTTGTAGCAGAAAATAGTATCATGTATAAAATTTATTTTTAAATTTGCTGATATTTTTAATGATATGCAATTTAAAAATGCTAAATTTTTGCATGTCAACATATTTTTTCACCATGTTCTGAATTGTTTATCATAGGTGATTGAAAGAAAAACTGTGTTGTATACGTAACATTTTGAAAAGTTTTCTGTTTTTCAACATGATACTTATTATTGATAACCTTCTATGTACTGCTTTAATTTATGATAGCCTTATAAATAGGAAATGTCTTAAACAATATAGATGTCTTATTTATATTGAATGTTATCTAAAAATTTTAAAGTGTTCCTTATTTGCAGCATATTTATTGCATTATAGAGATGATAGATAAAAATAAAAAAATCTTTTTATTTAAGATAGTTATTTTCTGATATCTGCAAGCGGAAAGTTATTATGTATTAAAGTTATGTTTCCTTAAGATTTGAAATTTAGGCCTAAAACTTTTTAAATTATTGTGTTAGAAAATTATCCGTATTGAAGCCTAAATTTAAGATTAATATTATTGTTATGCTGTAAACCTAAATTTATATATGAGAAAAAGTACATTAACTTTATTACTTAAATCTGTGGTCGATATGAAATAAATTGTTTTTAACTTTTTATTCTGACTATAATAAGTTAATAACAGAGGAAATTATTGCAAATACATATAGTCTTGTGCTAATTGTCTTATTCAAATCCTTACTTTTAGCTTGATGAAGAATCCAGTTACTTCTAAGAAACATTATAGGTTATATGTTATTCACAAATTGCCACAACTTAGACTTTTGGACTTTCGCAAGATTCGTATGAAGGTAAGATGTAACTACTCTCAAATATATCTATATTTTATTAGACACGGACTGTATTTAAAATAAGATTTTCTTGTATTTTTCAATTTGTCTTATTTTAAATATATACAGTATTTAAAATGGAATTTTTTTATATTTGTTGCAAAAAATTTCAGTCTTGAGAAAGCATATGTTCTCTCATGTGTTTATTGAACTGTTAAATTTACTGTGTATCATTTATTAGTATAATCTCAATATAATATTTTACAAGTTTGTTTCAACTACTATTTTTGAGTAGCTTTAAACAAATTTAGTGTAAAAAAAAAAATTTAATTTAAATTATATTGGTAATTTTTTTAGAAGGCAGATTATCATAATTTACATATGGTAGTTTGCAAAATCTCATCAAGGGTTTAGATGAGGATCATTCACTATTTATTTATATGTTGGATAATTTCTCCTAACTCAGAAATAAATATTTAATTTTTTTTTCTTATGCTCATTTTCAATCTTCCTTCTCCCTCTGTTCACTTTATTTGAGCAGCTGGAAAGAAATCCAGGTTATTTCAAGAGATCACTCAATTTTTTATCATTTTCAACTATTTTTTTTTGTGCCTTATAAAGGTTTGGAAATTATTAACTTTAACTCACCTCTAATCTGATTGCGCGCGATAGAATTTTTGTATCTATTAAAACTACGAACTTGAAAACTTCAGAAAAAATTTTGTTCAGCATTATATGAATTCTATTCAGTGTGTGAGAGGAAATCTGATTCATGTAAAATCTTTTCATGGTAACATCAAAATCTGTCTTTTCTATTGTTTTGTGTATATATATATACTGAAATAATTCTGTATTATCTCAGTTTTACTTGAAAGGTGAGATAGTGTAGAAATCTTGACTGTAGTTTAAAAAATGAAATTCTAGTTTAAATTATTAGAAAGCAGTCATAAGGAATTTTTCATTAGACAAATTCGAATAGAACATAGCTTGCATAAAAAGGAAAAATGTCCCTAACTGCTTCAACTTTCTGTGTGGACTTTTGTAGGAAAAGGAAGAATCTGCTAAGTTGTTCAAAGGAAAAAAGGGAAAGAAACTCGAACAAGAAATTGGCAAAAAGAGTCGAACATTTGTTCCAGGTGGTAATCTTCCTGATGCAACTCCAGAGAAGCCAAGTGGACCAACTGCTTCTGATGTTGAAGCAATAAGAGTAAGCTAATATTTCTTCTTGGTGATGGTGGAGATTTTTCTTACTGGTAGTACTTAAACATTCAAGAAAAAGTAACTATGTTTTTTAATGGTTTTTTTTTTTTTTAAGTTTTTGAATGTTCATTAAAGCTTCCTGACAGAAATTAAAGCACTAAAAAATGTGATCTTTACTTAACCCTCTCACTCCGAGCGAGGCGGTGTAAAAATTTCCCCTCAACAACAAAGGCCGGTCTGAGGCGGTTGGCTTCTTTTGAGGGGAGATTCGGAAATAAGCACGGTAGGGTGGGTCCAGTTATCCTTGTCAGCCACAGCCTGTTTCCGTGCGCCTTAAGGAAAGGTTATAGGAGCGGTTGGAGTGATTGGGTAAATGACCACCCAGGTTAGGAGAGTCCAATTCATGTCACTTCCTATCAAAAAGTCCTGGTTTTAAAGGAGCTAGAAGAAAAAAGTCCTCGGAATTAAAGAGTTAATCATATTTTAATAGCTCAGATTTCTATATACTTCTATTATAAAATTTGTTTAATTCTCTTTTTGGCTTTTTCTTTCCTGTTCCCATTTTCTGCAGAAATAATTGCTATCTTGTATATTAATGGACAAATTTCTAAGTGTGGTCAAAAAATGTTTATTGTTTACACTTATTCGTTAAGTGTTTTAAAAATTCTCAAATAATTTCATGATCAGGCTCATCCTGGATTTTAATGTTTTAGATATTGAGAAAACGCAATCCTCGGTGTTTTACATTTTTGTTGAATTCCTTCTCACTTTGGAACAGCTGCTAACAATCAGACTGCCAAATTGGCAACTATATCTACAAATGTTATCCCGATTCACGATTTGAAAATAAGTATTAAACTATCACTTTATTTCATATGATGGGAGCACTGGAAAATAGAGTTAGGAAACAAAGCTCATACTGTCAAACTTTCTGAACAGTTCTGGTATTCCTCAACAAATAAAAAAGCTGATACTCTTTTAACTAGATTGTGTATAGGATACTACATTTACTCCTTGTCACTTGCTGCTCAGAGAACAACCACCAGTGTGCTCACCATGCATCTGCGTTAAATTTGTCCAACATTTACTGTCAGAATATTCAAATCTTGATTCGCAATGTTAACATTTTTTCAAAACTACTTCCATTTCATTATCTATATTATTTTGAAAAACTCCTCCTAATGATCTTTTTGCATTTTTGAAGTCCACAGAGTTTTATTCTCTTATTTAAGCAAGCCTTGTTCAGTTTAAACTGAAAACTTTTTAGCATCAATTGCCACACAGTGATAATATTATGTTTTTAACTTGAAACAATCTTGTCATTTAGTGTGGTGAAATACAGTCAACATAATGGCTCTTGTGCCAAAAAAATCAATGCTAAATCAAGCATATACTTGATAAAAAGTATTGATAATTGTTCTTTAATTTGAGTTATAAATAATTTTGGTACACACCTTCTTATTATAAATTGTCATTGTGCAGTAAAAATTTTAACATAAATTATTCAAGTTGATACTTAATTTTTTTTTTCTGTGTGTTTGAAATAATTTCATCATTATAAAAACGATTGGTTTTTTTTTTGGGGGGGGGGAGAAAGAAAGTGATAGAAAAACCATTTCTTAATTTGTTCAGGTTTGAAGAAACATCTATATTCTTTTATCAAGATGGTGTAATAATGAAATGTAAATTGAGTACCAAGCCTCTAATGTCAAATGAATCTTCAATATTCTTCTGTGAAAGATGTCAGGATTGTGAATGTACTCGTATTAGGTTTAAATTATAATATTTGGGCGTGAAAAGGGGAGGTGAGTAGTCAAAATTTGTTTTTCTGTCAGGGAACCTTGCTCCAGTTAAGAGTTCAAGGAATTACAATATAATCTTCCACATAGTTATTATAAAAATGAAAATAAGTATACTTTAAGCCCCATCCTGTACAATCGTGCGGCTTAGACATTAGCTAATATTTATGCTTACTGGTTAGTTGTAGGCTGTAAATGTAGGAATGAAAGATTTTTCTTATTTCCATAATCTCAACAGATCTGTTTTTCTCATCAGATGGCAGATACCATCCATTTTTGAGTTATAGTTGGAGTTCAATTCCTCTTATGATCCATTCTTAGTGAAGATTGTAGGTTTTTATGGAATAGCACCAAAATACAAGCTTTCCAATGATTGGGCCTTGCTATGGAAACATTCCATAGTTTCATTTCAACTTATGTTTGAACTTCTTAAATAAGTATTTTCCCAAATAACATTTTAAACCAGGAATTAAAGAGAGAAGGAAAGACATTTTCCTGCATATGTGTATGTTCCTCTTATGTGTTTTTAAATTAACCTTTTTAAAAAAATATCTTATCTTTTGTTTAGGAAGCTATTAAAAATGCTACCACATTAGAAGAAGTTGAAAGATTAAAACAGATGTTGAAATCTGGTCAAATTCCAAGGAAAGATGCTGGTGCAGCTTCTCAAAGACAAGGTAAAAAATTCATATATCTAATGTATGGTAATTTTGTTTAAACATTTTGAAATCTGCTTCTTTTTTAATCTGTTGCAACTGTCTTTAAAATTGTGTAGATGCTTATTTTGAACGTGAGAAATATGTTAATGTAGATGTGTTCTATAAAAAGTGTTATTGTAATTCATCAGTATTACAAAGGCTGATTTTTTTTCTTTCAATTTGTGTTTTTTAAAAGTAATGTTGTGAAAGAAAATGTATCATCAATTATATCAACTGTTAATTCAACAGGGTGCATATGGTCATAAAAAGTGCTTAAAAACTGCTTACTTTTTATTTTCGTTTTAGAAGGCTCTTAAAAGTGCTTACTTCTTATTCAAAGTTTGTATAAAGTGCTTATTTTTTATCATGGTGCTTAAAAAAAACTCATTATTTTTAAGATGTTATGAGTTTCCGAGCAAGAACTATTTTATGTATAAAAGTAATTGAAAACAATGATTTAGCATTCTAATTTCGTACCTCAAAATCTTGTTGCATAAGTATTTTTTGGTTTATTTTTCTGCATGTAGAAATGTTTTCCTGGAACAAGCAGGGTTCGTACTCCTCCTGAAATTCCTGAAAAACTCCTGAATTTTGCTTTTTTATTCTAATGGCCCTGAAAACTCCTGAAAATTGTGTTTTTTATCCTAATATTTCTTTTTGTCTCCTGAAAAATTACACTCGAAGAGCAAAATATAAAATTATGATAACACATAAAAATATGAAGTTTCCGTTTTTCCTTATTGATAGAAAGTCGATGGAATCCAAATTTTTATTTCTGGCCTTATTTAGTGCCGAAAGAGTCTACTGTGCATGTTCTGAGGCACCGCAATCGGAAAGATGGGAGAATTGATATTTAGTATACTTTTTTTGCCAATTTTTTATAAAAATTTCCACACTACCCCCTTCTCCCCTAAATTGATTTTTTCATGTTATCTCCTGAAATTTCTATACTGTACTCCTGAAAAAATCCTTAGAAACTCCTGAATTTTACTTTCATATATACAGTATGAACCCTGAACAAGTTAATGTGAATATATTCTAGTCATGACAGTAGGATAGGTACTAAATTTCTCTCCTGTATATTTTATTACTTAAATCGTGTTAAGTTAAAAGAAGAAGAAAAAAAGAGTACTTACTTTCCCCCTTAAGGTGCTTACAAAGTGCTTACTTTTTTTCTACAAATTTGAGTATGCACCCTGTTCAAGCATTGCTCTGCTGTAAAATTATATTGTCTGAAAAATAATTAAGACACTTGTTATTCTCCTAATATTTTACACACAAAATATTGTCTAAAGCTAAACTAGATTGTCTTTCCCTGGATTTAATTCTAATATCACCTTGTATAATTGTATAGTTACAATTTATAATTTTTAAAGAGTGTTTGAATCTAAATAATTATTTTCTTTAGATAGCATTAGAATTGCCATACACATTTATTTAAAGTCGGTATACAGTTTTTTTTTTTACCTGTGGTAAAAAAACAAAAAGTACTCTTTAATTAGCTTATATATATATGTTACTGGAAATTTTGATCTTTTTCGTATGTAACTGCATCATTTGAGAAAGTTTTTTTAAAATTGGAATATAAATATTTAATTCTTTAAACAAGTTATTTTCAGAATTAAAATCACATATATGATATGTAATTTTTTTTTCTTTGCAGATGAGGAGGAAGAAATGGAATTAGAAAGCTCCACCTAATAAAGGTAAATGTTGCAAGACTTCTTCAGGACTTAATCTATGTTTTTGGGTTAAATTTAGAATAGCTTTATTCATTGCTGAGAAAAATAACAATCATACTAAATTTATAAAATAAAAATGTTATTAATAAATAAAATTATTCAAAGTATGTGTACCAGTTACAATCAAAAATCTTCTTTGGTTGATGGGGGGGGGGGGGCAATCTGATATTCTTTTTAGCTTAAAAGCTTATTTAAAGAGTGAGAAAGGAACTCATAAATAGAAAATAATGTTTAGAACTTCACCAGAGTTGTTTAAAAAGTGCAGGATCAAGCAATTGTTTTGATTTAGCTGTGGAATAGTTATCTGACCTTAATTTAAAATTATAAGCTGTACCTTCTCCCTAATATCACAGTCATTGGCATCAAGATGTTACTTATATTACTTTTTTTATTACATATATGCGTTTTTCAAAAAATTTGATTATTCACATCTGTTACAATTTTTTAAAGCTCTGCGGGCATATCTTATGTAATTAAATTTTTGAATTGTGCCAAACACTTTTAGATAGTTTAGTAGAAGAAGCCATGGTCAGAATATACATGGTGTTTAGAAACAACTAATGTCTTTTTTAAAAAATTGTGAAAGACTAATCTCTAAACTCTTATTATCTTATTTAATAAATCTTGTTTATTTGGTATTAAAATGGTGGTGGTGGAGATTTTTATTATTTTTGTTTAGCCATCCAGATTTTTTATTAAAAAATTATTTTCTATTTTTAAGTCTTCAAATAAAAGCTTTTTTTAAAAATTGTTTTATTTTTGGATATGTTCATGTTGTACTTTTGTAATTAAGTACTTTATTAAAACTACTCGATGTTTATGCATGTATAAAAATTTTTGCAAAGCTATATATTATAGTTTTGTTAACTTTCATTATTGTGTTACAGATCATGTTTATTAGGAGAGTGGACAAATTGTAACAGTGGAGATTTACGTCATTGTCTCTTTGAAAGAATGACTTTCTTTTGTATTCTTTAAGCCATAGTTGGAATCATTGTAAATATGTTTCATAATAAAGTTTTGTATTTTCAAAGTTCAATATCTTACTGTCTTGTAAACTATCTCCGTTTTTCATTATTCATAAGCTGATCTGGTGTTCTTCCTGTGTTCAATGAAATGCCATCTTTAAGGATCGTTATTTAACAGCTTGCTCCTCAGGACATAATATGGGCATCTAAGTTGTCTTCATTCAGTTTTTTGCTATTGGCAGACATGGTAATAGGTATTAAAAATTAGTAGCTGAATGAGAAAATGATAGCTTATCAAATCTTTAGGTGAAAAAAAAAATTCTATTCTGGAAAAATAAATTGAAAGCTATGAAAAACAAATAGCCATAACAGATCTATCTAAAATATGAGTCAACATTTTGTATATTTTACTTTCTTAAATGTAACAGTTTTTACATTGTAATAGCAAAACTGCTAGTGTTCTGTGATGAATTAAAATTTTGAATCACAGTATTTAGTTTCATTAGATAAATGGATGTTTTCATTCTAAAATAAGCTATTCCATTGTGATATATCATCTCTATTTATTATTTTAAAATGCTTTAGTAATAAAATCTGCATTTTGTTTAAGTCTTCTAGACCCTCATACATGCCAACTGCTACGGATTTTATCAAAAACTACAGAACTTATGGAAACATTAAAATTTCTATAGAATCGAGTTTTTTCTTCTTTGTGCGCAGTCATTTTATTAATCGAGTGCAATTTTAATATATATATGCCTGGGATAATATTTACTTTTTTTTCTCCTAGTATGGAGTTTGTTTTTTCTCTTTAATCATGTTTAATTTTTTCTTCTTTGGGCATTAACTTCAAATTTTTTATTCTTAGGCATTAAACCTTGATAATGTTAGAAATCATTCCTTGCAAATTTATTAATTCTGCTGTTTACTATATCCTAAGATATCTTGAAAGAAGTAAATAAATTTCAAAAGATATTTATTTAATCTTTTATTTATATTAAGTATTAATCACTTAAGTTTCTTTTTTCTGCCATATTGTGTCCAAAAATAAGCACATTTTTTATAAGCAGATTTGTATTCAAATTGGTTTTATCAATTCAAATCAGCAGTCAAAACACTTTTATATTAATTTTTGATAATTTTTAATTGCAGAGTAAAAAGGACCTAAAAACTAGTTTATGTAACCTAACCTGACCTAAAAACTGGTTTACACTTGTTTTGCCATCCAATATTAATTAGACTGCTAGAGCCATTTACTAGAAACATTGCAAATTAAATTAAGTGAAAAAGCCAGAAAATCATTGGATTGGCATTGAAAAATGGCCGATCCGTGCAAATCAGTGAAGTACCCTTTTCCAGTGACCGAATGGTGTTCAGGCAAAACTGCGAATTGGTTAATCAGTATTTTGTCTAATGCATGTTTTTGAAGAGTACAGATATCTTGAATTATAATGTAGTAAGTTTTCAGATTTCTTTCCTGCATTTCATGTTTTTGAAAAATGTTACATAATTATTTCTAATTTTTTTAATAATAGTGATATATATATATTTCTTGTTATACTTGTTCAGATAACATATTTTTCTTAAAAATAGAAAATTATGATAACTTAAAATATGCTATGGACAGCTACCTTTCCAATGTTGGCATGTATGGACCCTAATTCAGTTTGGTTGAGCTATATTAATGAACCATCCTGTTTTGAAATGCCACAAGGTCCGTTTGAAACCATAGTCAGATGACAAGGACAATATCTAAGCCAGCACTCCATCTCCAAACTTCTATGTCACTGCAACATAAGAACGTTTGATCCTCGATGTCAAATTTAACAAACATCAGACCTTATATATGATGGAACTTCAATGAAATCGAATTTTGAACCTGGAAACCTTTGGTATCAAACTTACTGTCTGGGACCCTCGAGAGCCTGTAAAGGAATTTTTAAAAATCTAAATATTTCTGTTGTGCAGCTCCCAAAAAACTCATTATTTAGCCATAGGGATTTGGCAACTTCTCTAGCAATTGATGAATGATGTGATTTCTTTTTCTAAACATAAAAACAAATGAATGTGATTTAGTTTGTGCTTTCTTTCCAATGAGTTAATAATGAATCTTAACCATGGCATTATATGTTATTGAAACAATTAAATAGTATTATGAATTCAATGTATAAAATAAGTCAGCTGAAGAAAATTTTGAAAGGCATTATAGGAATAAGGAGAAATAATGTGTTTCCGCATGCTGGCCAGACTTTAAAATATGGTGCAGTTGTCAAAATGGAATTTCTTTTGGGCGATTATTTGCCAAATGTGGCTATTCAGAAACTTTTTTCTTCCTTTTGTTGATTATTTTACTGCATTCTTAACCCCTTTGGGACTGACGCCCGCTGAAGGAAGCATGCCCACAGGACGGAAGCAGGCAAGCGCTGACGGTGCTCGCCGGCCGAAGCATTTTCTTCCCTGAAGCCTAACACGCTTTAAATTTCGTAAAAAAAGCGTGTTATATAATAGAGCATAAAAAGTGTGCTTTACATAGAAATGAAACCATTTTTAAATATGTGGTAAAAGATATATTCTATTCATAATTAAAATACTTGATTTTTAATAATAAAAATTAGTGTATTTCGCTATAATTGAAAGTACCTAACTTAACATCAGATTATTGATGCAAAATATGAAAACATAGGAAAAAAAATATTATTTACATATAATACTATAAAATACTTCAAGAAAATTTTGATAACACTTCAAAGCCTTATAAAAAAATCTATTTTAGTACTCCACTGATATGACGGAATTGGAGCCGATATATTAGTACTATCTTCTTCTAATTGAAAATCTGAATATTGTAAAGTATCTGAAGAACTGTAATTTATTGTTTTATCATTATAATCGTAACAATCCATTGAAGGGTCATTTAAAAATTGGCATATTCCCTCCTTGGAAAGATAACACGTTCTTTTACCCATAACTGCAGAAATATAATGAGAGGCATAAAACACTGGACAGAATATCTTCCATAAAATCCCAACCTAAACGAGAAGAGAAATTATAAACAAGCAATTAAAAATGAGTTAAAGAGCTCTTTAACATGTGCTTCTCTTTACACTTGCTAACGTGTGTTTCTGTTTATACTCCCGAAAATCCAATGATTCACAAACACGCAATCGACTACAATCTGATCTCGGAGAAAGAAATATTAATGTACAGGACTAATCTTTTGAAAGAAACATGGAACAGTAACACTATCTGATAGAAAACATTTGTTCCAAATGCATATATGCGGCACTCGGCCCACAGAGTCGATTTCGCCGTAATGCACGGATGCAACGCTCGGCCCTGAAGATAATCTAGAGCAAACACACATATGCAGCGCTTGTCCCGAAGGGGTTAAGTCTTGCTGATTTGTTTTTAGGATTCTCTTCAAATATATTAAATCTTGTTTACTATTTTTTCCACTTTCATGATTTTCTTTGTCAGTTTCATTTAAATATTCAATTTGTCTTCTAAATGTTTACAAAATCGAGAAAAAGACCTTGAAAGCCAACAAATTTATTCTTTGCTGATTTAAGTTAAAACATCAGAAGCAAATTTATTAAGCTCGACCAATAAATGTTCTTTTGCTAGGATGCACAGTATCCTCATTGTAGCAAACCTGGGGGGAATGCTACAGGGTTTGGCAAACAGGGAGTAGAGCCTCCTAGCAACTATCAGTTATCTTATTTGTTACAAATCGTATAATTCGTTCTACTTTTCCCCCATCTTCAATGTGAAGAGTTAAGTAAAAGAATATTGTGATAAGTTCTGATCAAACATATTTACATTACTTTTGCAAAAATTGACAAGGTATCTTTGCAGAAAATCATCCGTTTGTCTTGCGTTAAAAAAAATTTCAGCTGTATGTTACCGTACTGAAAAATGTCCTGCTTATGCATTCCCCTGTTTTTAAATCTTTTTGTGTGTATATGTGACTGTAAAAGTATAGCTATTCTAGTAATACAATTTCTTTATTTTCTTTCTGTGAATGGTGATGTCTATGCCTTATTCTCAAATCTTGAGCTGGTGAATTGTTAAATAAGCAAAAATGCTATCTAGGAATTAATAAATGCGCACGAGTTGTGAATCTTCTCTATTTATTAATTCATAAAAATAGCTTTATTAAATTTTGCATTCCATTTCCTCAATTATATTTCGTCTTTGCCCAATGTAGATAATTTTTTTCGTGATAATCATAATAAAAATAGTAAAAAGCATAAAATTTATATTTTAACAATGTATTCTTTTAAATTCTTGTAATAGCAACAGAACATAGGTGCTTCTTAAAAGCTTGCAAATTTAAAAATACTTAAATATTTTATGTGTGTGTAGTTTTTCATATAAAAAATTGTGTTCATTTTAATCCTTTTGTTTATTTATTTTCTAATTTGTTTGATATTTATTTCGTTTCTGCAATGATACTGTGCTATAAAAAGAGATACCTGTTTCTTCTTGAAGGACCACTATTTAGTGATTCTTCTTTTAACCCATTTGATCATCTGAAAGGTCCGTAGCAAGTGAGCATCTGGGGTTTCTTCATATATAAATTAGTGGTTTACATTTGCTTTATTAAAAAAAAAGACCTGTCATCATTTTTTGTAAAACATTTACAGTAAACCCCGGTTAACTGAACTGGGGGGAGGCGCCACCAGATCAGATTTTTTTCTGTTAAACTATGAATATCTATTACTATTTTGTATCTAATTACAGTATATAATTCTGAAATGTTTGGAGTGTAAAACGAATTCAAAACTCTCTTTGTAGGCTACACTTATGTTCTTTATTGAAGTTAATCCTCCATCGTGCACAATGCGCCTGACAGGCATAGGCAAACAATATTGTACTAATATTGTTAATATCCATTAATTTTAATTTTAACATTCTAAAATTAATCTCTGACCATCTTGGAGAGGCTTAAAAGAAAAAGTGATGAAATATTGTTGTGAAAAAGATTCACCTTCTTGATTATTCCCATTCAGTACAGTAAGTGTTTTCTGGATTTGCGATTTCCGAGCCATTTCGGTTAACCAGGGTTTTACTGTATTACTGCAGTTTTTTAAATGGAACTACTTGAGATCAATGGCAGATTTGAACCTACGACTGCCTTCCACTGATTTGACGGAAATCCATGTGTAATCTGACAAGACATCAGTTTGGATTTCAAATAGAATTCTCACATTTAACCAATTTCGTATTTTCTTTCAAAATAATACATTCAACTATTCGGTCTTCCTTAAATTCGTAAACATAATCTACACAGGAGCTGAACGAATAAGGTCGTGTAATTTGAAGATTATAAAACATCATTAAAGACTACTGAATTTCATAAATTATTTCCTAGTGAAAAAGAATACTTTTATATATGTAGAGAGGAACGAATAAGTGCATTCTCATATTAATTTGGAAAACAAATCTTTTCAGGCAAGAATTAAAAAAGAAAAAAAAACTTTATACAAGAAGGAAAATATAACTCGTCTATTAAAATCCGAATCTTATTTTTATAAAAAGTTTTTTTTCACTGCTAAAAATTGACTAGTTTGATTTAGAAGAACATTCTGTATGAAGAAGTGAAAATTTTACCTGCTGATACTTTAATTTAATCAAATGTGAAGATTAAAAATAAAAACATTGACCGTATGTATTTGTGGGACCAAAGGGGGTTAGTTGATTGCTTTCCCATATGTAATCCCAATAATGATGGCTTTACTTTCCTTACTAAGGTATCCGAAATTGCAAGAGTTCTGTGACTATATATCATCACTGAAAGTGCATTTCGTACGTGATCATATGACATATATAATTAAGGTATGGCATACGACCTTTGATGCTTTTGGTGACAATATCATTCAATGAATGTTTTTTTTTTTTGTTATAAAACTTATGAATGAATATTGTGATGCTACATTTGGGTTTTGATATTGACCTAGTGATACTCGCCGAATACAGAAGTATAGGGCAGCATAAATTCCTTTTGTCTTAAGTGCTTTGTTTATTACTGAAATGCTTAATTTAAATCAACTTGTATCTATTTTTCATGTGCTTATGGGCAGTTCTGATCATAAAAATAGATTTTCAATGCATGACTTTCTAGTCTAAGAAACATTGGTACTTTTCTGTCTTTTCAAGAAAGCTAATAAATGAAGTGGAGTGGTTATTTCACTGGTAACAATATATTCACATTTTTGTGTTTGTAATCATAGAAATTATTCATAGCATCTTCTTCGTTATGCAAAATATCTTTAAAATGCGTAGTAATGGAAGAGAGACAACTCTCTTTCTTTGCTGTTGTCGCTTGGTGTCTTCGGAGAAAGTAACTTTCGGAGACAGGCGATAGCTATTGTTAGTTTATGTTAAGTTAGTAATAATTTATCATCACTATTTTTAAACGTTATTCTACATGCTATTTAAATGTGTTTGCAAATGAATTTTTTCAGAATTGGTTTATTATTCTGGAAAATACAATTTGATAGAAACAGGTATTGGTTTAATCAGATATGAAGGCCAATTAAATGTTTCTTTTAGAGGTGTGTGTTTAATGTTAAATAAAAATTACACTAAAATGTCTTGACATATTTATTTTTTATGAACAAAACAAACAAACAGCATGTACACAGTAGTAATGAAATGAGAGTAGAATAAATAGATACAACGCAGTACTTATGACCTTTCATGGACCAGAAAGAAATATGGAATAATGCATTGTTTAGTTAGCAGAAATACATCAAAGCTCCTCCTTCAACCTACAAACAAAAGTACTACTGAAAACAAAATATTAGTTGTAACTAATGAAACTTAAAGTATACTCATTAGCATTTATTTGAGATTTCCAACTGATGTACCAGACATCATATTCCTATTTTAAGTACTGCATTCTAAAAGTGGAAGTACTGCGGTAATGAAAAGATGCAAGTAGAAAACCTCTTCAAATTATTATGCGAAATTAAAGTTTTAGAAAATGGTAGAATTCTTTTATTACTTTTGAGAACATATTCGTTCCTTTTTTTTAAAAAAAATAAATTAGATAATCATTAATTTTTACTTTTTTATGGAAATATATAATACTTGTCGATACATCTAATTATCTTTGTCATTGCGAATTGATTTTTTAACTTGAGCTATAGAACTTAATAAAAAGATTATGAAATATATTAGTTTAAAAGACACCTATTCAATACAAATATGCTAATACCCTTTAGACCGAACTTGTAGAATATATAACAGGAATTGTAAAAAAAAAATATATGCATAGTAAGCTGTCTATGCTTTGCATGTATATATAATATATATATATAATAACATTAAAAAAGCTTTACAATACATTTACAATGCCTGTTGAGCAATTTATCTACAACTAGACATGTATAAATTTCACCATTCAAAATCATCAATTTTTTTTATATTTTATATGAATACTAGTTTAATCTAAAGACAATAAAAACACAAATTATTCTAATTATGAACAAATACATACAATCACTCTACAAAGAGATTATGATTTCAAAAATCAAATACTTCTTCATTATTCTTTGATTTTTGAATCATAACTTCCCTGGCAGCCTTTGCACTGAATGGAAAATAGTATTTAAATATATACTATTAAGGCCAAGAGGAGGTGTTCCCAATAAAAACTAAGCATTCGAGCATGTAGGCAACTAACCACTGGAGAAAAAAGATGCCAGAAGAGTATGACAAGTCCCATTCGAGTTCATGCTTGATACTTGAGCGTTAAATGTACACTCTGCTGGCTAAAATGTCATTTAAAAATATAAAAAGATGAATTTCTGTTCAAAATGTAACAAAACTCGATATTGAAAGAAAGTTGCCTTGTTACAGCTCAATTAGGAACCGATGAAAATGACCCCGTCCTCTTGGCCGATGCTGGTAGCTTGAGATATGTTCATTTTAAATTTCGTTATTATTTGAATCTTCAAATGAAACCCATCGTGTTCAGCACTTGAACATCTTCTTGCACTTTCCTATTTCAGGTGAAAGAGCACCGGCCTTGAACACATTCATTTTGGGTCGCATATGTTTTGGAACCAATTTCTCAAGTACTCTGCCAAAGAAAGAAAAATATCGTTAGCTCATCTGTAGTTATGACAAGAATGAGGATGAATTCAAATTTAAAACACGATACCGTTCGGTAACTTTTTGAATAAAAATGAATTTCTAACAATTATTATTCAATTATATTCAACAAAGGAATTGATTCAGAACTTGCAAAATATTTTATGTATAGATGTTTTTATATATGCATTTTTATTGATGACAATCATATTTTGCAACATTTAAAGTTATTTTTAATATCGCTATAAACTCGCGACTTATTTTTGAAAAAAACTCACGGATTATCGTTTGCTCTTTTCCTTTTCAAGGAGTAGAATTCTAACTCGCATATAAACAGTGACACAATTTCTCAACTCCTAGCTGTAAAGTTTTTGAATTCTTCATTTTTTAAAAAAAAATTCTCTATTATATAGTAATTGCATTTAGCCTTATTATTTTGTTCTTAAAAATGTGTTTTATTCTTTACACTTTAAAAAATACAATGCTCTGTAAATAATTTAGTCTTAACCTCTTGGAAAATACATTACTTTATATATAACTAATTATTTCCAAAAATTATTTTGAAAAATCGTGAAATATATTTTTAGAAGAAATCGGGTTTGAAGACAGCAAACGGTAAGGACTATTTTTTGATGATTTTAACCTTATACGAAAGTCTTTTGAATTTGGAGCATAAAGAATGGTTAATTTTTCATAATTTTCGCAATTTATTTTTCCTGTTTGCTAATTCTTTAATTAATTTCTTATTTTTCATAATCCTATATTGCTTTGCAATCCAAAGAGGAAATTTTTTATCATTACTTGTCACAATTATTTCTGTGAATAATTAAAATCAGATCGCACTTTGTAAAACGTTCCGTAAGCAATAAAAGAAGTCGTTACGTTGTTTTAAATACTTACAATCTCAGTCAATTTTTATATATTTTTTCCCTCAGTGTGTTCTATTATTTTTATTAATTGAGCTTTCCTGAATGTATTCTATTATTTTTATTTAATTGCTCTGAATATTCTCGTCAGAGTAATAAAAGTTAATAGCTAACTCATTCTTATTTATTTATTTTGCTCACTAATTATTTATTTCCTTTATTATTACTATTTATTTTTTGCTAACATCGGTTTCTCTTTAAAAAGTATATTTTTATATATTCAAATACTTTAAAATCTTTCCATGTATTCGAAACACATTCGTAATTATTTTGAATTTTTTTTCCTCATTAGGAAAGTTCTTTTTTCTTTGGTAGCTTCTTCAAACTCTAAATAACTTCACATCTTTAAGATTTGATATTATAATTTTAAGCTTGCTATTTCTTTTTCCGTCTGATTTTTGGAAAGTTTATTTATTTGGTTATAAAGAGACGAAACCTTTATTTAGGTAATATTGAAACTCGAAGTTTCACATGATGTATTTTTTGAGATTAACAACCGTTTATCATTCTTCCATACCTTTATGATATTTTTATGAGCGATATTCATATATTTCAAATATAATTCACAGACATTATCATAATTCCAGCTGGGAAATTGAGTGAAAGTAAGTGAATCAATACTTACAGAACAACTGCTCCTTTTCCTTTAACGTCACTGACGGCGCTTCCAAATTCGCAGATGATCCTATTCATGCATTCTTCTTTCTCTACGGCGGTTCTGTACAAAGAGTAATATCTTTCGAGCCTATCCTTGTACTCGCTGAGCATACTCAGAGGATGGCTCTGTCCATCAGTGGATCTTTTGTTTCTGCTGCCCAAGTTGCTAGTGATGGTGGGGACCAGCATGGTCAAACCTGCCAAAGCCAACATGGGCATGATCAGGCTTCCAAGACCATATCTTCTGCTTGGGGTGCCGTAACCTTGAACTCCATAACCTGAATTTGCCATTGCTCCTTGTCCAGCATATTGTTGATTACCATATCCAGTTAACTGGGCAGCATATTGAGCGAGAGTTGAACCTTGAGGGGCATAATTTGCCACTGAAGCACTTCCAGCTGGATAACTTCCAATAGCGCCGGCTCCATATCCATTTCCTCCCATTCCAGTAGCTGCATAGCCAGTAGGAGAGGCTCCATAGTTTCCAAACGCATTGGCTGCAGATAATCCTGATGCACTAAGACCTCCTGTTCCCAAAGAATAGCCATTTCCAAGTCCATACTGGTTAAGCTGATTTAAAGCGTTAGCATATGCAGCATCTTGAGAAGAGTAGGCTTCACTAGCCTGCGATGCATGGTAGTTGGTCTGGGAAGAGTCTTGTCCTTCATAAGGATTACCTCCATTGGCTGGCGCTGTGGCGTAATTGTGGGTAGATGAACTTGCATAAGCGTTGTCTTGTCCCTTTTCTTGAACTGGGTAATAGTAGTAGTAAAGATTACCTTGGGATTGTTGTTGAGCTTTATAGGCATTGCTTGCATCGGAGCCGTCGAAAGCTGAACTGCTGTAGCTGCCTGAAGATGCAGATGGTGAATATACTGGTTGACCAGCACTAGCGCTTCCAGTAGGATTGGATGGATCCTCTCTCTTTGTACTTGAAGAGGAAGAAGAGGAGGAGGAAGATGCGGCGGGTGCAGCCGCATGGGCGGCTACTACCATCACCAACAGACAACACCAAACTGGAAGCATGACACCTAAAAATAATACAAGTTGTATTTCTTAAAGCATTCACATAATTGAAACAAATCCGTGACATTAAAAGAAATATACATAAACTATTATCTATTTTTTTATTTTACTGAAAATTTAAATCCATCATTATATATATATAGATAATGTTATTTTTCATTAGTTAGAAATCTTCCCTAATAGATAGGAGCTTCTAGCTGATATTTATACTTTTAATTTCATTGATTGTCGACAAACGCTGTCTGTATTACCTGTAATTATTTACTAGTGACTGCTTCTAAATTTTATATAATCATTTCTTATCCGGTTTATGAAAAATAAATGGCTAACTTTTTTCCTAAGACCCGGCATTCATTTTTTTTTCCAAATATTTATCTTCAACAAACTTCGAGAATAATTATTCTTAGTTTAGAATTTAATTCTCTGTCCTTGATTCCAGAAAGAAACTCCTTAATAAAATGACATAAAGCATCTTTAATTATAAATTATTTAAGTATTCTACCAATTATTACAATATTTCAGCGATCGTGAATGCTGTAATTTAAAAGATCATACTGTCCAGGAGAAAAACATAACGTGCACCCTTTAAATAAGAGCCAAAAGCTTCAAACCATTTACGAATAACAGAAACACCGTTCTTCAGAAACGTAACCTACTTTTCTAAATCCCCAAAAGAATTCCTCTTGTTGATAGTTCCGACTTCTCTGACTGAGCTCAAGCATCGACTAATTCAATGTCAGGGTCTTCAAAGGAACCGGTCGTCTGTCTATTTTTGCCCCTTCCTCCATGACTGCTTTGGCCTAGTGCGCATGCGAATTGTCCTATCAATCGGAACGGGGGTTCGGTCAACTGGTTTCCAGAACTAGGAAGACAGTTTCCCAAATATGCGGATATGGCCTCATTACCCAGGATGGTAAAGATGACTCTGCTGAAGAAGGAGGGTGGGAACGATCTCATCTGCTACGTGTAATAATGTCTTGTTCCAGAGACTGCTTGGCCCTCGATGAAAACATCTATTATGTCAAGGTGCCTGGAAGACAACTATTGGACCTTGGGGCCTCTTTTAACAGAAATGTTATCGCGCTCGCGTTCAAGATCAGCATATTAATGAAACAGGAAGCGAAGAATCTTCAGTTTGTCTGGAAGTATTTTTCACAGTTTATTTGTCCTAGGGTATAGAAATGACAAGATTCAGGCCATTGCGTTTGTTTGTGGAAATAAATGAAGTAAATTGATTTGTACCTCTGATTGCCTTTTTTTAAGAGGAATTCTTTTTTCCTCGCGGCAGCTTTTATACCGACATCGTTGAATGAAACAGAGTATCGCTATTTTGAAAATAAATAGTAGTTACTTAAATAATTGCGCGACTTGATCGGTTTTCTAAGAATTTTTTATGAGATGTTTATAGAAAAAGAGTCAGATAAACTGCATGAAAATTTTTTTAACTATTACAAACCTGGTATAAATATTTTATCGAAGAATTTTTTTATATATATTTTCAATGAGGATTCTAATCAAACCTTTTATAAATAAAATAGTTTCTAAATAATCTCTTAAGGTGATTTAAAATATTATTCGTCTAACGACTGTTGGTTTGCCCTACTTCTGGAAGCACATTGACCGAGTTATTGATTAATAAAATTTTTCATCTTCATCCGTTTCTAAAATTTACATCATTAAATTACAAGTACTTTTAAAGATTCTTTTCTTTTATTCCTAACGAAAATCAAGCAATTATAATCAAGCCCTATCTTTAATATCTATATTTAAAAAATCAAAGAAACTCTACATGCCATGTACTTTCTCAACTTTAAATACACTAGTAGCTAGAAATAGTTTTTGGCAAACCCAGTTTATTTGAAATTCTACATTTAACTTTGTGATTGAGTATACCTCACTTTTCTTCAAGACGCCTTCATAATTTCTACAGAAATTCCCTTACCGGGAATCGGATATGAGTTGAGCACAACAACCAATTAAATATTTTAACTGCAATTCAACCAACTAGACAATCTGGATTTTCTATTTAGTTGTTTAAAAAACTTCCTAACTCAAAAAATACTTTTGAATTACTCTCTAATATGATTAATTTGCTAATTGTAGATCCCTTGAGTGGTTCTTGTATTGGGCGCAATTATGCAATTGAGAACTAACTACCGTAATGTGGATTTTTGTTTCACCATTTTAAAATTTATCTAAGAGTCACTAGTTAGTCACTGAAAGCTGAACTACACAAGTTTTACAACAGATTACTTATAGTCCAACAATCAATTGTGCAACAATGTAGCGTTTGAATTTTTTTCTTTGTTGGTTTACGAAAACCTTTGTATATCAAAATATGCACATTGGGGTAAGCTCTTTATTGCAAAACTGCTTCCAATTATCCCAGAATTTATAATTACGACTCATTAATAAGTCTAAAAAAATAATTTATTTAAAAAAATGGCAAAACTAAGTCGGTTTTTACAAACATGGATCCTCCTACTTCGTTTTGTTTCCGTGTGCTTTCTTGGTAAATTCCATTACATGAACCGATTATGTCCATTATGACTTTTTTAGAACTTCCTTGTTCTGTTTACGCATTTATTTATGAGAAAAATAGCCGTTGCTAAACATTTTAAACGATAGTTGAATGATTTCATGTGTTGTCACAGTTTTTGATGCTCATTTTAGCTACTACTTTATACTTCATATTGTTTTTCATTTATGCTCTAATATTTAAGGAATATTTCTTCATCAGTTTCTTATTTTATTACAGTAAATTATTCTTAACTATAATGTATAAAGGAAAAGCATCTATCTGTCTCTTAAACAAGAACCAAGTGAAATTTTCTACAACTGCATCTGTATTCAAAACGTAGAAAAAAATATTTGCAAATTAAATCCGCGGCCAGTTGTTTAACCAAATTTAATCGAATATTGAATCTACCTTAGCTATTTTTTTTCAATGTAATAGATTCTTAGAAAGTAAGTCCTTTGATTATGTGACTTTCAGAGCAGACGTCAAATATTAATAATTTATTTAATATTTAGAAAGAAAGTTGATTTTTTCTTCTATCAACATTAACTGTTATTAATAATTATTCAGTTTTTATTCCACAATGAATCAGTTGCAGTATTTTCTCCTCCTTTGGCATGCTAATTCAGAAATAATCTCATTTCTCTTTCTATTTTATTAATTATATAATTGATCTTTAACCTGGTTATAAGTTTTCATCGCTTTTTTTTTTCGTCACGAAATCTAAGATTGTATTAGACTAATTCATTCTAATAAGAAATGAATACGATAAACGAGATTTTTGTTGTTACCAATTAATGATATAGTAGTTATTGATCGTGCATCTATTTGTTATACGATAATACCACAATTCGTTCTACGACTTGTTCCCCTGATAATTAACTGCGGTTTTGTGTAATTTTAAGGTAACTTGTTTTTTCAGAGTTACTGAAATTTTTAAAGTGGTACAGACCGAACAAAAAATTGAAATCTCTGAAAAAATTTTCAAGCCGAAGAGTAAATTAAATAAAAAATTTTGAATAACGATTATTGAAAATAATTTGCTTAATTAATTTATTTTATAAGTTGTAATGAAGCATTTCAGATAAAAATTCTTTATCTGATTATTTTTATTCATTAATAATTAAGTTCGTACCATCAAAGGTTTCAAGACTTCAAAATTTTACATGACCCCTTTTGAATTTGAGACAGATAAACCTTGTTCTCTCTGAAGTAAGAATCTACCATTTTTAATTATTTGTCGACGTGACTCTATTATTTTTATCATTATCTGCATGTTGTCTTTACCTTTCTTCCGTTATTTACTGTTATTATTTTATTTTTCAGTTTTTTCTTTCCTAAGCCATATTTTTATTCACACTATTAATGAGACATTTTTATTACATACCTTTTTTCAGGTTCAGAGAAGTCTTATAAATATCTGGACGAATTTCATATAAATTTCATATTTACCAAATATTACGTTCTTGTAGATGGTTCTTGCATATGTTTATAGTATGTATACTTTAAAAATAGATTATATGTTTTTTTATCAGTTATATATTGCAATTTCGTTCTTCTTTCCCTGTATAAAAACAAATATCAAAAAGTGATTAAGATTTCGCACTTGTAGAAAGAGTCCTACAAAACATTATTGAAATGTAGATATGTGATTAAAATATCTTTGATAGCTCCGCTAATGATAGCTGTTTTTAAGTAATACTCATTAAGACTATTAAAGATTCTTAAGGAAACCTCACAAAGCATTTGTGGTAAAAATTATCACCGTAGGATTCTGTAATCAGCAGATGAGGCATGATGACCTGATACCTAAATTACTAACTTCTTAAAAAACCTTAACATTTGTTATGCTTGGTTGAGTCGATATTAATGGAGGCTTATTTAAAGGCACTTTGCATTCTCTCTCATCTCTGGGATTTCAAGTGCACGCTGTCTGCTGCAGCTTCAGTCACGCGGAAAGCTGACAGTTCGGCTGAAACCTGTAACACTTTACTGCTCTGTGTTCGCTGAACCAAAGAAGTGATGGAAAAATGATAAGTACTGTGAACTTCAATGCATGAATGTTTGAATCTACACACGTCTTAACTTTATGCACAAGTCAAGTTCAGTGAAGAGGAAATAGTGTTAAAGGCGATAATCTACGAGATACAAACAATGGATCAGTTAGATTGCGCAGGCCAAAGTAATAATAATAGTTATAATAATAAGTGAGAGAAAATCTCTAAATTACATTCACACATTTGACACAGTTCGCATTTTTTTAGTGACCCATCTTTTCAAGTTCAGAACCATTCTCTGGCCATTTCTTATTCAATATAATAAGTTTCTTATTTAATGTGTAATAATTTTTATTTTGCCAGATAATTTTTTCTGGGTATTTATACATCACCAATAATGCAATATTGTTATTTCTTGTTTAATTATTATTCATTCATGGAATTTCTCTCAAATTTCTAAGCAAATGTGTTTGATCAGGTAACAATTGTTAATTGGTATTGTAAAATGAATGAAAAGTTACGAAAGGGAAGTTAAAAAATTGAAACCACATAATGCAGTGTAATTTAGTTAGATTAACCTCCAGTTTTGAAGCTACACGGAGGCTGTTTTGGGAAGGACCTCGTTATTTGAACCATGAGTCGACGACACTTGAGCAGGCATCTCCCTCTCCAAACTTCCACTGCACACCAACGGGAGGGTGCATGACTCTCGACAGATTTAATGTTCACTAGTCTCGAAAACACAAGGGATATTTTGTGCAATCGGGTCTAGAATTCAAGAGAACTGCAATGCACTCAAAATAAATTCTTTAAATAATACACAATTGTTTGTTCTAAAAATTCCTTCCCTAATTTTTATCATTATAATATCACCAACATTTATTATTTTTTCACCTTTTCCTTTAAAAAATACATTTCCCCTTAATAAACTTTGCTTTTTAAAAAACCCGACAAGTTACCCGTTGCAATAAAAGTTTAATGTCCTAAACACATTAATTTAATGCAAATAACTAAAAAATCACATTCGGAGAATGAAGATCTTGTGTTATGACGCTGTGAAATTATTCATCTAGATCAGGGGTTCCCAACCTTCTTTCTCTCGCGTACTCCTTGTTATTCTTTTTGTTTTGGCGTCCCCCAGGAGAAAATCCCCCCCCCCAACCACCGTCTATGCAAATTAGTTTCGATTAATAAATTTAAGGCTAGTTTAAGCGTGAAATCACTCGAATTAATAAAATTTAAAGAACTTATTTTTGATTCTACGTTTATTCCATTTTATGATAGTATTAATTCAACGCCAAAGCAAATGAAACCAGTAATGTAATTATTTCGTCTCAACTTATAAGGATAGCTAAAAATTACATTTCGTAATAATCAACTATTCAAGTGGTATAGTTATTAAATAGCAAGTATTCACTTGAAGAATACTTGCTATTTATTTTTTAAAATCCCTTACGTTTTCTTGTTTCCGCCATTAACAACTTTGATTTGGC